>JAHWFO010078752.1:0-15941 GCA_023313115.1 Rhysida immarginata | reverse complement strand
CATCAAGGTTTTATAGACTGTCACCAGCGTTCTCTTCGTACTATTTTCTCTAAAACATGCCTTCCAGAAGGCGAAGAATGCAACATTGCTCCCGCTAACCTATTTTAGGAGGGCGCTGCGCCCTGTCACGAGAGTAGTGTGCTCATTCCCCAAAACGGTGCTTTTCCGCAAAAATAGTGCTTATCAGTTTGCTCTTGCTCTTCCATGTATCCTTCTGCCTGATTTTATAAAACAGAAAGCACACAATTAGGCTTAGCCCTGCCCCATGAGATGCCTTGACACTGCATGATGTGCCCTCTTGCTGCAGTTGACACCCTGCCCTCTGTCAGTTTTAGTGGGAGCACTGGATACTATTTGACCATGAGATATTTCATTGCAATATGGCTCCTATATGTTGAGTTGATAAATTGTACCTTATTGCATTAGGATTTATTTATATTAAATTTTAAACACCATATTGAATAATGAGTGACTACTCCAGTTCATATCATCCATTTGATATATCTCCGTAATGTTTGGTCCAATAATGAAAATTTTTTCACATTGATGGTTGTTATTGAGTCTACTGTCTGCACATAAATTGCATCGGTATCGGCTGGCTTATATAGTGATGTAAAATATCAAATACAGCCGAACCTCGATATCTTGAAAATTCTTTATTTCTCTACATATTCACTATTAATTTAATGTAATTTTCCCTCGTTATCTCGAAACATTTTTTAGGAAAACCTTGCTTTGTCGAATTTTGATTTCCTGTGCCAGCGAAATGCAAAGCAATTAAAAACATTAGAGTTAAGTTTTTTTTCCGTAAAAAGAAATTTTTCATATGTAAACTAAAAAAAATTGACGTCACTTCTGTTAAAGTTAGATAATTCTCGTGCGTTACAAATAATTCAAGAAAAATTTTTTTGGTTTCATTCGCAAATTTGGTTGTGTACGAGATGATTGAACATGCACAGTTTGTGCGTGTCTGACGCTAGTGGCTCCGATTGCACATGCCGTAACTTTTTATATATGTGCCATTTTATCTCTGTATCCTCAGTCTCTATAATAACCTAAAAATTTTGATTTAAAAGTAACCCTCCATATCTCAAAACCTCTTTATCTCGAATTTTTTTCTGTTCCCGTGAAATTCGAGATATCAAAGTTCAACTGTATTGATAATTATGATTTTCAATAGCATCCATCAGGATATTGAACACAGGAAAATACAGAAGTTTTTGTTCTTATGCATAGTAAATAAACTGTTTTGATTCCATTTTGCAGCAACTCCCCATTTTCGAGATACACCAATTTTCAGAAATTCTATTTTTGGCCGATATCTCGGGAACTATTGGTCCCACAGAAATTTGGATCCTTTCGTAATCGTATGTTCCTCACTTTAAAAAAAAAGTGCAGACATACTGATATGTAGAATTTGGTAACTTAAAAAGTTCTTCACCCACCTGATGATCTCCTCATAACTCAAAATGAATAAGAATGGTACAGAACCACTCTTAAAGATGGCATTTTTGGCCATGCTGTAAGGAAGATAAATTTTGTTCATGACACGCAATGAAATTCACGCATTGGTCAATGATAAAATAATCTCTTTAAGTGAGAGGTTAAAGTTGTAATGCATACATATAAATGTCCATGTACTTTATTTTGAAAGACAAATATATAAATAAAAATTACCAAGTTAAATGGAACTGAGTTTTAGTATTATGCTTATTGGTGAGCACCCCCTCCCATATGCATTTAAGGAATTAGCACATGATAATCATTTTTTAACATGCTTATTTTAAGTGTATTTAATGAATCTGTTTACTTAAATATAAAATGGCCTTCTTTTAAAATCTGTCTATCAGAGTCCTTTTAAGGTAAATTATGTGTTGAGTAAGTTGTAGAAGAAATTTTATTTAAAATTGAGTTTTTCTTTAAAGTTCTTGTAAATTTCCTGACCTATTCCTGCTGCTAAAAAATGGGCTTTATGTGAGAGTAAATTTGATTGAAGTTTTCTTAAAAAATACTCTTATCTTGCTTTTATATCAAGATAAATATCAAGATCCCTCATATTATGAGACATATATAAAATTTATTAAAAACTCCTTTTAAGTGAAGATGAAATTGCCATTACCATCAATGGACTTCTATATCATGAAATGATTTCAACCTTTATATGGCCTAAAATTAATGATATGCAGGGTTTGCTTTAGGGAGACCCCCGGACCCCATATATTTCAGTTATTGGGTCCCCTCTTATTTATTTAGCATACTTTTTCAAAAAACATGTTCATTACTAATATTTTGTTCTACTCTTTCGATGCCGGTTGAATTATTACTAGTAACCGAAGGTGAATCGAGTGAAACTTTTTCTTGACTAAAAAGTTCGTCATTACTCTAGCCCTCTTACAAGTCTTGCTGTCAGGAATTTCACTTTCACTCTGCTTTTATGTCGAAAAACCTTCGTTATGATGTCAGTGATCACATGTTACATCTTAGCCAATTAACAATTAAAAATTGCACCAATCATAGGGAATTTTACAAGTTACGAGGGGCGATTGATAAATAAGGTCTCCATGGCTATAACTTTTTTATTTGTTAACCGATTTTCAAAATTCTTTTTGTATCTTATACTCACATTTGTCCTCTACGTAATGCACTATTCACTTTTCGACATAGTCCCCATTCCTTTCCAAGCATTGCGTCAACGTGTGACTAGTGAGTGAACCCGTTGGAGAGGAATTCCGGAGTTGTTGTCGACACCAGGATTGAATGGCAGGGTTTGCCTCGCCGTCAGAACCAGCTCATTTCCCTTAAGGGGCTCTTTCTTCTTTGGGAAGTGGTGAAAGTCGCAATGTGCAAAGTCTTTCATTTTTGAACTGCCATTTTTCATCTTTGAACTGTAGGCACTGCAACGCCTCTGGTGTGTGGTGACTCGTATGCGGGCGGACGTTATCGTACTCTAGAAGAGGGTCCAAAGCTGCCATTCAATCCTGGTGTCGACAACAACTCCGGAATTCCTCTCCGGGTTCACCCAACTAGTCACGTGTTGGCGCAATGCGTGGATAGGGATGGGGACTATGTAGAAAAGTGAATAGTGCATTACATAGAGGAAAAATGTGAGTATAAGATACAAAAAGAATTTTGAAAATCGGTTAACAAATAAAGTTACAGCCATGGAGACCTTATTTATCAATCACCCCTCGTAACTTGACCAGACAAGAAATCCGTGATATAAATTTAGAGTCTTCCCATACGCTAAAAAACTTCAAAAAAGCGTCCAACAGATAAGTATTAGCGTAATTTACGCTAAATTTAGCGTTAACGTAAACCCTGGATATGGATGTGGAAGATGTGGTTTCAACAGGACAGTACAACATGTCACACTGCCAATGAAACTATGCAGTTATTGCAAGGAAAGTTTAATCGGGGTAAACTTCGACATTATTTATTTATTTTTGCATCATAATACGAATCTAGGTTAATAAAGTAAATCAAATTTTTTCGATTTATCCTAATATTTTATTTAGAAAGATGCTTCGGAAGATTGAAAATGGCCCTCTGGTTCTCCCAGAAGAATCTACGGAACAAGAGGTCATTGCGTGTCGCGAGAAACTGAGGGAAATTTGTTGCCTAGTCACTTTCGATTCTAGCCTCGTTCCTATTCTACATATTGCAAGAGTTTGCTAGCCTGTTTTCTTCTATCAGAATGACTTGAAATTATTCTGTGTTTGGGTGTTAAATAAGAATTTCGATAGAAACTACATGTTTTGTAGATTTTTACAATCAGAATTAAGAAGCAGTGGATTAGCTTTTGCCAGCGAGAGAACTGGTATCCAAATGCGAACAGCGTCGTGCTTTTTCTATGATTCTTTTCTAACTCTAAACGGGCTTAATTCTGGTGATCTTCAAAATCAACAGCACTGAATGAATGAGATAGACATATCTGCTGTCATAAGATACGTACACATGCCAAGGAAGGACAAGCCGAGGAGAACCTCTACAAATTCCAGATGGTGTATGTCGCAGAAAGCCCCGTTTCAACGGCTTAAATGCATAGGACTGTGTATCGCAGATTGCAGTAACATTTAATTCTGCTAATAGCCTTTGTATATTGCTGTCACTGTTTATCAAAATCGCTACAGTTACTATCACTCTGGTTTTTGTATCCGTATATGAAATACAATGCCCTGTAGATTCCCTGACAACCTAATCACGCTTCTTGCATTGTGTGACATCATGATTCAGAATCTTCTTTGCACTCCATTGGAAACCATAGTTTGCAGGGAAGGGGAGTGGGAAATGAAAGCTTTTTATATGTTTTATTTAATTTTGAGTTCAAATTTAAGTTGCAAATTTGAGTTGGGGAAACCGTGGCCTGGTGGGCTTTCACTAAAAAACGCAACTTCTGTAAGTTAAGTACATCAGGCACGGCTAGTCACTGGATGGGCGATGATTAGTGATAGACAATCTTCACCCCTGTCTGCTGCGACCATCATACAGCAGTCGTCAACCCAGGTCCATCCAGGGACCCATTTCGTTGGTCTCTGGCCATACGGGCCCTGGATGGACGTATTGGATCCAAATATTTACACACACAGTGGATTCGTCAAAGCAGAGATTGATGATAATGACGACAAAGAAGCTCAAGAGGAAGCCATAACAATATTGTCGGACATTAAAAACTCCCTAAAAACACTGCAAAAACATTTATACTCTATGAAAAATCTCCCAGGTAAAGTTTTTTCAAATCATTATTTTCTCAAATTTTCTTGTCTGGTTTTTACGAAGTTCGGATTTTACGAATTCCCCCTGAGATTCGTAAAAACGAGAAATCACTGCATATATATATATTTATGCTAAGTGATTGAGACCTTTATCTTTCGTTTTAACAAAGTTGTTTTGAGCATAAAATTTAGCTTTAAGATGAGGGGAATTAATCAATATATGTTAATATATTGATCTATTTTACATTACAGCTTTTTCACATTGCTTTCATACTTTTTCACAAACATTTAGTACATTTTCACAAACATTTAGTACATTTTCACAAACATTTAGTACATTTTCGCGAACATTTAGTACATTTTCGCGAACGTTTAGTACATTTTCACAATCATTTCGTACATTTTCACGAACATTTCGTACATTTTCACAAGCATTTCGTTTTTCACAAACATTTAGTACGATTTTAGAAACATTTCATTCACATTTATAATAAAGGGTCTAAATTTACAGAACAGTTATAGGGAATGATCAATTTTTTTGTGTATTTACATAAGTAACAAGTATTGAAGCAGATTTCACACTATCGCAGGATCCATTAGCCAATCAGAAGCGCTTACATGAAACTTTACGGCTGCATTTTGTGTCAGTCCTTCTGATTGGTTAGTAGATGCAGCCATAAACATAGCTAAAAAAAGTTGCTTCAATATTTGCTTACATATCTTTCCCGTATTTGGTCAGTTTTCTACTTCAACTATTAGTTATTTGCTGCTTCCATCGAGGTCTAATACTAAGTTAAATCAAATCAGTTAGTATTAAATCTCTATGGCTGCTTCACAGCTTCATTTGTGATTACGTCATAATTTACTGTGCAGAGCCATGTCATCTAGTTGGCGAGGCTGACGAGTTCTCGACGCGATCGAGACCTCGAATTCTCTCGTGTTACACGGAAAATTCTCTGGGTAAGGTCTAAAACCCTCACCGGTTAGAAGAGTTAGCGAGAATTTCTAACTTTTTACACCGTCTTTTTCTCGGTCAGGACCAGAGACAAGGTTGCTTTCCTTCTGGTTAGGACTAACCGGCCAGGCATAGGAGCACTAATGCAGCTGCGTTTTTGACCGCGTTAAAATGACGTCACAGTTTTCTCACCAGTTACATTTTCTGATTCACGAGTGAATGATTGTCTATAATTGATAATTGTCTGTAATTGTTCTGTAAAGTTAGACCGTTTATTATAAATATGAAATAAATATTTGTGAAATCGTACTAAATGTTTGTGCAAAAGTACAGTCGTCCCTCCACAAGTCGGGATTCCACTAGTCGGGAAATTCCACAGCTTCCATTCAGGCATTTTTGCTAACAATCAAAATCGGTGACGATTAAAATATTCAAATTAACCAATTTTATAGTTCCCCTAAAGCATACAGTTTGTTTTGGGGGCTATGGAAGCTAATTATGGAAATTAATATGAGAATTAAGATGAGCCAAACTTTTACAAACTTATTTTCCACGAATCTCGAAATGATGGTCAATTAAAGAGGCACCCCCCCCCCCCCTGCATAAGGGGCTACGTTTTCCCTTAAAAAATAAATACGCCGACTTGTGATTAATGTTAATTTTAGAAAAATATTACATGTATTGTGAAAATGTACTAAATGTTCGTGAAAAAGTACGAAAGCAATGTTAAAAAGCTGTTATGTCGTTTTAAGAAATAATTGAAATCTTAAAAAAATGCTAATTCAATATGCTTAAGGAAGTTTAAGATAGTAATATCTTATATTGTTGTTTAATTGATAATTTTATTTATGAAATGAATTGATGTGATTATGTAGTTTTGTCTATTTAAAATACATTTTTATAATTTAATGTCTTTTCATTATATGTGACTCATTCTATTACGTGTACTTCACAGATGTAGAAATAGTTTAAAGCATGTTGTTAAGTAAATAACTGAATCTACTGGTAATCATGATGTAATGACTTAGTCATTCCTGCAAGATTTGTAAAAATAGGGCCTTGGATTGTAAAACTGTTTTGTAGTTTCCTCTTCTTTATTATTCATCTGCTAAGCTTTTCAGATTTGAGGTCAGAAAGCTGCTCACCTTTCAGTTGGAAGTGCAAGTTGTGTGGCTGATAGCTTCACTTGTGTCAGCCAAATGTGATGGAATATGACCTATTAAAAAGTTTAATGGATCAGGAAATGCATAGGAATGATGACTTAGACAAGAGAGAGTTGTTGGAAACCAGACTAATAAACTCTATTCCTTTGATTCTATTTTACTGCTTGTTGATTTGTTCCAATCCATTTTAAACTATTCATGATATACATCATACACTTTCTTTTGTTTTTTATGTATTAGGCATTGAATTGGATAAAGGTTAATGGCATTTTATTTGTAGATGTTTGAGTAATATATTTTTTTAATCCAATACTTAGTTTATAAACCTGAACTTGAATTAACAACGTTAACTGGGTCTGATGATAAAATGTTCAATTGAATTTAGTAAGAAAAAATAAACAAATGAATGAACATATTTTAGCAGAAGCATTCAAAGTATTATTAGGTTATTGTGATTAATTTAGGATTTATAACGGAAGTGAAAAATTAAATTTTTTACGGAAGTTACTTGGTTTTCAAGTGAAAACTGAAATTTTTAATTTTAGAAATTGAATTACTGTAGTTTCGAAATTGTTAATAAACTGAATTTGATTTTTTAGCATATGACGTATAAACATTAATCATTATTTTATTTTAATTACGAGTGTGATGTGGAAGCATTTTTAAAAACGCATTAGTAATACATTAAAAAGTCTGCATTGTTTGGATAATTTCATTCTGAATTAAATGAGAGGAGGGACACCTTCAAAATTTGTTATGTATGATTTAGACAACTAAAATTAACTTAAAATTTCAATACAATAGGTGCATTCTGTTTTGTTTTTTTTTCCCATGCGAGTTCAATGTACGACTGTGTAAGTCATTTGGGCTAAGAATATTTTCTTTTTTTATACAACTTTATTAAAAGAAACCAGTTTGTAATAATTAAATGAAAAAAAACGTAAGACTTCGATTGTAGATTTGGCATACTGTATTGGCAGGATATACAAGTTTCCTCCCATCACTTCTTGAAATCTACTGAAATTGGCCAATCATTTTCTTCTCGGATAATTGATAGAATCATTTTTTTTATTTTTCCTTATTAAAGTGAGTAACATTAAAAATACCTTTTGTTCAAAATAGCATTTGGTCTCAAGAATCTTGTGGAGTTTAATTGCAAACTTCTTATTTTTTTTTTTTTTTTAATTTTTTTTTTTTAAAGCAGCTGTACACCATTGAAATTCCAGTAATAAAGTTTAGGGAAAGAATTTTTCAGCTTTCTTAACCTTGAAAATGGTAACCTACTTTAATAATCCCTTACAAGTCATGGAGCTTCAATTTGATAGCTTTAATTTTTCAACTAAAATTTCTCTAGGAGCCGATGGTACTTTTAAAAAATGATTTAATGTATTTTTTTAAAAACGATAAGTTTAATATACAGGATAAAACAAAAAGATCAGGAGAGTGGAATATCTCGAGAAATATACATCGGATCGAAAAAACAAAAAACACGTGTTTAATGTTTTTCAAAAAGCTATCCAATGATACCAAACTAGATTCCCCCACCCCCTCCCATTAAGGGTGGGGGGAGGAGGAGAATCCCTATTTTTTTGTTGAAAATTCAAATTTTACGGGGGGAAAATACGAAATTTTTATCTAAAACATTTTTTTCAATTCGTTACAGATGGTGTGTAATCGCGAAAAATCAGATTTTATGATTTCTCTCGAGAAATGCACTTCTCACTAAAAGATAAAAAAATCATAGTCTCAGGGCTTGAAATTCAGGGCGGGATGGCGGGATTCTCGCCCAAAATTTTAAAATCTCGCCCAAGAAAACTTTCAGGAGGGGAGTTTCCCCGCCCGTGAAATTTAATCATATTAAATGTTTTTATGATTTTATTAAGATTTAAAGATAAGTTATTTTTTTCTTTATATCTTACAATATAAGTTTTGGATACGAATCTTTTCCGTCCATAAATAATTAGATTATGGGTTTAATTTGTCGTCAGTCATTATTGGTGAATTTCTTTCAAGGAGATTTAACTTTTGAACCAATGAAATTTCGCTAGTTCCAATCGTCACCGTTGCGGTATCGTCAAGAGAAAAAATAGGAATTTATTGTGTAGCTCATAGATTAGCATTGTGTTTAGATGATCCTTCAAAATCGTGTCCAGAGATTGCTAAATATCAATACACTTTAAAATCCATTTTTATATATTTTAGTGGTATTTAATTTTGTATAACGTAACGGATTATATAGATGAAGGCAGGAATAAAAGTCGAAAGTGGTTGGTTATCTAATTTTTACCAAACATGCTGTACTGCAAGATCACAATCCGTTATGTTAATAGCTACGGTGCAGAAGGGGAATCTATGATTATTTAATTTTTTGTTTATTGAAATATAAGAATTTATTACATTTATCTTATGACTGAGTTTTTGGTATTTTATTATTTTTAACACATTTAATTTATGTACAAAACTTAAATTAAAATATTTTGAAAAGTCACTTGTATAACCTATAACTTATTGTCTCCCTCCCAAACAGTTCAACTCCCCTCCATTTACAAACATAGAAGGGGAGGATCCCCTCCATGAAAAATTTGAATTTCAAGCCCTGAGTCTTGATGAAATATTTCAAGATATCTGTGCAATTGAACTATTGTCAAGGGGGAGGGGGTGGCATGTTCAAAATTTTCAATGGAGTACGAAAACGGTCCATAAATTAACGATTTTTAGCGCTAACCAGCAACACAACGTGGACGTATGTAGTTTGTTCCCTTCGGGTGCTTTATTAACGCGAGTCCCCTCTCCTGTCCCATCGGGGTGCTTTATGCTGCCTAAGACATTTGCAATATTGAATGGTTTATAGTAAGTGTTTGGACTGTGCACCTTGTTGGCTCTGACAATGTCCTATTCAATAGTAAGTTTGGCTACAGTGTTTCTAATGAACTTATGCTTAATAAGTTCAGTTTTATCAATGATTCTTTGTCGAAGATCATTTAGATGGCTTCGTTTGTAGACACTGTTTTTTAGGTGACTCTAGAGAAAGTAGTCAGTGGGGAACGAGGTGGCCACTTAATTTTGCCTCTTCTTCCAATCCATCGTTCAGGGAATTGCATGTCCACAAAATGTCAAACAGTTAATCTTCTATGTGGTTCTGCACAATTTTGCTGAAATCATGTATCTCAAAGTTATCCGCTATAATCTCTGTGATTGCTAGAACTACTTGATTCATACTTCACAGAATTCAAATTTCCATGGATGAAAAATAGACCAATTATTGCACGGTTCATCACTCCCGCTCAGATGTTTTAGGTTATTGCATATGAGCTTCAAGCGACCACTGAGGATTGGTGCCAGACCAAACTCTGCAGTTATGTCTGTTGACGTGACAAATAGTTGAAAAGTGTCCTCATCGAAACAAACAATGCTAATGATAAAGATGGGACCACCATCAGTTCATCTCATCATTGTTCACAAAAAGCCATATGGTGGCCTTATCTTCATTCAGCTTATGTATCAGGAATTTTGTAAGGGTTGAACTTAATTTTCTTCAAAATTCTGTCCACAACCACATGACTGATGTTCTCATATCCTATGTTTTTATTGAAGTGTTCCAACTGATAAGTTTCTCGTAAACATGTACACTTGATTGATTGCTGCACTTTTTTCTGTCTTCCATCACTGTTCCTGATATCTTCGGCAAGATACAGCGTCACAGAACTGTATAACTTTGTTTTCTGGAAGTAAGACATGCAGCTCTACTTCAGAATATAACAGTTGTTGTAGTAGGGTATGAAAATTCAGTGAGTGAAAACGTCATGACCTCAGAAATAATTGATGTTTCCGATTTGTTTTCAGATGATACATCTAGTAATGAAGCGGACGACTTCAAAACTGAGTCTGTAGAGATAGTGCCTTTTTCAAATGAAGCTATAGATGCATTAAACACTGTTAAGATCTTTTTCCTGTCAAATGAAAATCAACATTACATTTGCAGTCTCTTTTGATTCTTGAAAACACAATCTGTGAAATTTTTAATCAAAACAAAAAAATCAAATGAAAATCACTGATTTTTGACATTTCACATTTTAAATGTTTTTTTTTTTTTTTTTGTTTTTTTTTTTATTCTGTATTTGCTTGAAATGCAGTACTTTATTGATTTTTTTTATTGATCCCTGATTTTACGTTTTCCCCACATAAGTTTTTTGTTTTTGGTCAGTTTGACAAAAAACGTAAAATTAAGGTATTATCTGGTTTTTGTATGAATCAATTCTAAAAAAAATATGTTATTGGTTTTAGAAGTTTGTTTACATGGACAAATATAATGTTTTCTAACAGCACTCTTCACAGAACTATATAAATTGAAAAGATCTAGTGGAACATCTTTGCCATACAGGAGGTACGACTTATCACCAATAAAATTGAAAAAAAATACTATGCTTGTTTGATGTTTGGAGATATTTTTGTCTCATTGTCGTCATCAGTTTCTGGTTCTTCTTCAGATTCATCATGTTCATTTTCATAATGCTCCACCATGTTGTTGTCCATGCTTAAAGAGGTCTTTGGTGAGATCTTCATTGATTCTAAATTATTTCTGGAATGTCAGATTGCTGAACTGGTTCTCTTTGACTTTGAATGAGTTCCCGTTCAAACTACCACTCCAATTCTGGCTCAATAGTTCCTCACTGTCATCAGAAAATTCGGCCTCTTTAAATACCGCCTTCCTAGATTCTGAACCAGTCTAATTCGATGTGCTTCTTTGTTTATATATGCAAGAACCAAGCAGAATTTGGAATATAAGAAACTAGTTATATATTAGGGTCGTACAAATATAGGGTCGTACAAGCAGAATTTGGAATATAAGAAACTATATATATATTAGGGTCGTACAAATGAAAAGGAAAATGATTTATTTTATTCAAAGTGGATACATGGAATTTAGAAATACACTCCAAATGCATTTATCCCACTGTGTAACAAGGCGTGTAATTCCTTTATGGAAGACGTCTTTCGGTTGTGTGTGGAACCATTCCAAAACCTCTTCCTTCACTTCATCGTCCAACTGAAACCCAATGCAGGAGCCATTGTGCACAGATTTTTCTGTAGTGCAGATGGTTCCTGATAATGGAGTGAGTTCCACAGTTCCACGACTAAGGCCAGTTTTAGCAAACATGACATTGATTGTCACTCTTCTGTTTTCCTTTAAGACAGCGTCAATTTTGGCTTTGGAATCATCCGTGATGGTGTGGTTTGCTTGTCCAGGTCGTTATCATGCAATGATGATCGTCCCTCCTAAAACCTCTTGCTCCATGCCCAAACACGAGTGAACATTAGGCAGTCATTTCCACAGATGTTCTGCATATGACGATGAATTTCAGAAACTGAAACTCCTTCACATGTCAAAAAACGAATTACTGCTCTCTGTTCCTGTTTCGTCGACTCCATTTTGTTGTTTGGACGAAGCTTTCACTCGCAGAGCTTCGAAGCGCGAGCTATCGTTCTTTCTCACGTGAGGCAACACTTGCAACCTATTGTTCAATTTGCACGTGGGGTTTTGCAGTTGTTGAAAACAAAAACTTACGATTGTCGTCTTTTTTTTTTTTTTTTTTTTTTTTTTTCTTCCCCCTCTCCACACAAATTTTCGTTTTCATCTGTACGACCTTTATATATACATGGTGAATACAAAAGTCTGAACCCCCCTTTTATTTTTTGAACCGAAGCAGATATGTCAATTTTGAAGAATCCAGTGAATAGGAAGTTGTGGGTGGCCTATCCCATGGTGCACTTTTCATCATCCCAAATATGCAAATTAGGACACATTCAAAATTTATCTCAAAAACCGTAAGAGATAGAGAAAAAAACCCAATTGCAAACTTGTTCAGCATAAAATAACAAACAAAACAAAAAAAAAAAAATCATCCAAATCGAACCAACCAATAAGCTGGACTTGGATAAACAACCAATTTAACTTAAGAATGTTATACACTGGATCGGGACCACAGAAAAGTTTGTATTAAGCAGGATTTTGTGTCAACTGGTTTCATAATAGCGGGATTTGACTGTAGTATCATTGAGGAAAGATTTTCCTTTATACTTTAATAAAATAAATCTTATGCATGTAGTAAGAATTGAAAAACTTTAATTCGTTGATTTATTTATTTATTTTTTTCTCTCAATATTTTCAAGAAATTATTTTCTTTTATAAGCAAGTAATTCAGTTAGCAAATAAGTAAATAAATGGCAACTAATTGTGCAAATAAATAGCAGAAATATTAGGTAGAAACCCTTATTAGGCATTGAATAAAATTCAAATATTTAGTCATCAATTTATTCTTGAAATGAATATTGGCTTATATGTTATACAAGTGTGAATTAATGCTTAAAACGAATTCTATGTAAAAATAAAAATGATCCCCCCTCTTTCTCATAATAATATTATTTAGAATGAATAAAACGAGTAGAAATAAAAAATTATTTTGCCTCAAATTTCATGATAAAAACTCATTGTAAATACAAAAATTGCTGCTTTCTCAGAACAGTTTCCAATCGCATGACGTAAATGGCAAACAAATGTCCTATAAAAATTTCATGTATCTTGTAAACAGTCATTATTTGTAAAATAACCATTATTCAATGATTAAGATAACCAGGCCTGAAGATGGCATATTGTCGGGCATTTGAGGAAATTATGATTTACTGGTAATTTATTGGCAAGGAAAGGCTGCATGTTGCATATTGAACAAAATGTTCAAATTTTCAATATTAATATAATTTTTCAGAAAAAATTGTTTTAAATTATTGATGCCTTTAGGTTTCTCATAATTTTGCATGTATCTTAAATTAACATTGCCTAAGTATTTTTTGTCTCATTTTTTTTTAAATTAAAAAAACAAAAACAACAGCAGCATGATAAAAGGCAAATTGATGAATATAGCTTGGACTTGAACAGGAAAACTTTGTCAAAGATCCAAGTGACAGGGAATTGTCATTATGAGAGAAGGGGGCGAGACCTGACTAGATAATTGACAAATTAAATTTAGTTTATTGTTAATTGTTAACAATTTATTGTAAAAAAAAAATTAAAAAAAAAAAAAAAAAAAGGAGAAACAAAATAATACATTTTCTGTATGTCACGTTGAGCAGAATACTTTTTCGCACCTCTTGCCTTAGTTTAAAGTGGTCTTTAGCAACAGTTTTTTTTTTTGTTTTTTTTTTATTTACCCGGGCTCTTGGCAAAGTGTATCACCATTTTTATCATGATATATAAATTACAAAAAATCAAAATGTGCTGATGTGCTGGTTTGTTAACATTTTAATAATTTGTCTGTGAAATTAATTGTGGAATCTGAGTTGCATGCAAGTCATCAATTCCTATATCTGCATGTTGGTCAGTATTGCAAGGGATAAAACTATAGAAGAACAGAAGAAGCAGATTGTGCAATATGATAGGAATTTATGAACAGCCAATGCGTTTCGGCATAAACACCATCATCACGGGCATAAATAGCTACAAAGTTGAGAACGACTGAACATCGGGTTTTAAAGTAAACAGGGGTGCCTGTCCACCAGTCAGAAGAATAATTACGGCGGAGAAGCAATTCCGCTAAAGTGAAAGGAGAATTTTTCTGATTGGTGAATTCACAGAGTGAAAATAAAAATGGAAACTGGCAGTGCCAATTCGAAAGAGATCCATTACTCGATGTTATCACTGATATTGTCAATTAACCAGCTGGCACTGCCCGTTTCTGTGTTTATTTTCACTCTGTGAATTCACCAATCAGAAAAATTCTCCTTTCCCTTTATTGGATTGGGCCCCCCCCCCTTCCTAGTTATTTTTCTGTTTGGTGAATAGGTTCCCCTGTTCACTATATAACCTGATGTTCAGGCATTCCCAACTTTGTGATGATAGTCTTTATACCGAAACACGTCGGCTGTTAATAAATTCTTACCTTATTGCATTATCTGGTTCTTTAATACTTCTATAATTCCTATTATAATGCATAACAGAAACATTTGTCAGCATGCTGCTGGAACTGGATTAATCCTCTAATGAGGATGTTAAGTTATTTTTAAATCAAAATCCTAAACATTGTCAACATGAATGTTTCCAGATCGTATGCGACTCTTAGGATCTGCAAGCTCTTACAATCAATGTTTAAGACAGAAGCATTCGATCTTATTTAAGATTCATGGCCTCGAAAGTAGCAAAGCTCCTTCTGATTTACTGTCAGTGATGATTTTCATTAATTTTGTGTATTTAGAGATCAGTATTAAAATTTTTAAGTTTCTTTTGGGACTGTTAACATATTCATCATTCATTTTAAATAAAGCTGTTTTCACCATAGAATTTACCTTTAAATAATTATCAAATCAATCACTGAAATGAATAATTATATCTTGACTGCAATATGACAACATTGTTGTAAAAATGTTATTCAAACAAATATATGCAATGCAATCCATTAATTTTAAATTTCAAATGGGGGCTGACATTGAAAAAAATGGGATGCCTGTACAAGGTCAGATAGAAATCAATATCTAAGCGACATCCTTCGATGTCTGTTATTGAACTTCAGGATGAATGAAAGAAAATTCCTGAAGCTATGTGACAAAATCTGTTAGGAAGTATTCTCTCCTCGGAAAATGAAGGCTGTAATAAAGAACAATTTTTGATATGATGGGATTAAAATGGTGAATAAAATCGTATTGATTGCAATGGATTCTGTAACACAAGTGAAGGGGCATTGTATCTGTTTCATGATTTTATTTATAACTGATAGCTTTAATGCAAATCAGAGAATCGTGGTCTTAGAGAAGGTGTTTGAAATGACAACACCTCTCAATACAAGCCTTGCATCTAGTGCTTAACATTGAACAATTCACATGTTCAAAGATCCGGGGATATTTCGAACTTTCATTTTAGCTGGTCCATGGCGTCCCACTAGATATTCTACTATCTTGACTGGGATTTATTTACATATAGAAGAAGTCCACAAACATGATGTCAGGTGACCTTTGGGTCCAATTAATTGTCCACAATTGTTTTTTGTTTTTTTTCTGGATGTACAGGTTTTGGTTACAGTAAAACCTCGTTTTAACGTACTCCATGGGAACTGGAAATTTGAA
>JAHWFO010078751.1:0-42245 GCA_023313115.1 Rhysida immarginata | reverse complement strand
CTGACTTTTCGTTGAGATTTTTAGCACGTATGGAAGTGGATGATGCATGGCCATGGCAAATTTTATGGAGTGATGAGGCACATTTTTATTTGAATGGTGATATCAATACCCACAACTGCCGTATTTGGGCTGCATCAAATCCACAAGTGTGTCTGCCAACTCCTATGCATTCACTGAAACTAACAGTATGGTGCGGCTTTACTGCTTCTTTCATCATCGGCCCGTACTTTTTTGAAGAAATCCGTCCCCGTGGACCGGTGACTTGTTCTGTGAATTCTGCCAAGTATGCCGATATGCTTGAGAATTTTGTGATACCACGATTGCAGGAAAAGGGTTGTCTGGATTTACCATTTTTATGCAGGATGGTGCACCACCGCCCATCGGACGTCAGGTGCAGCAGATCTTGCGAGAACGTTTTTCAGACAACAGAATAATTAGTCGTGCATTTCCCATGGTATGGCCACGCAGGTCGCCTGATCTCAACCCTTGTGATTTTTGGTTATGGGGATATTTGAAAAGCCTTGTGTATCAAGCACATGTTCCTGACCTCTCAACCTTAAAGGATCAAATAACGTTACATATCAGACTAATTAATGCAGATATGCTGCGAGCTGCCGTAGAAAATGTCGTGTATCGCATGCAGCTATTGGAACAGCACACTGGTGGTCATATTGAAACACATTTGTAATTAAAAATAAAACATTGTTCATTGTTGTTACTAAAGTTGGTTTGTACGGTATTTGTTCATTTGACAATTAGGTATTCATTGTTTTCTTGAAATAAGCGCCCCCTATGGCGACTTTTGGTACTATATTTTTTTTTGCAGAAATCAAAACTGCATTTTCCACTAAGTATATACACCAAGATGTACTGCATTTGGCCTAATAGAATTCCAGTTAGCGAGCTCTGAACACCTCACGTTATTTCTTGCCCACCCGGTATATCCGTTCATTAAACCTGCAGACTAATTTAAAATGTTTAAATGATATTCATTTTTTAATAAACCTCAACAATATAAAATTCCTTTAAATTATGATATAAAACTTATTTATTTTGTTTGTAATTTTCAATTGTTGAGGTTTATTAAAAATGATTTTATTTTTAAAATTTTAAATTAGTCTATAAGTTTAAAAGTTAAGTTAAAAAATTTATTTATTTTGATGGTAATTTTCAATTGTTCAGATTTATTAAAATTGAATTTATTTTAATGCTTTTCAGTAATGCTTCACCTAAACTTATTTATGTAAATTAGAGACTTATTTATTACAATTAACAATAAATTTAAAAATTGAAAAAGTAAGTGATTTCTTAACTTAAAATAGACCAACGGAAATTTCTTAACAATAGTGCACGGAATATTTATAACAATTTCAAACTTATACACTTCGATAGCTCTGATGTTACAACTATTATGAAAAATTAAGGGATATATATTTAGAGAAGGACGAGACACAAGAACCCTGGAATACAATAAATAATAGTTATTAATTAAAAATACAAAATGAATAAAAAATAAGATATAATAAACAAAAATAATAATTAAAAAATAATAGATAAAATCAAAATCAAAATAAAAAGCGTTTGATTTTATCTATTATTTTTTAATTATTATTTTTGTTTATTATATATTACTAGCAGAGGACCCGGCGTTGCCCGGGATAATTACGCTTGTAGGTAAAACAGAACAACCTCAAAAAGCTAAATTAAACCTCCAAATTGGTTAAATAATAACTCAATCACTACAATATAGAGCGAAGGGACTATCCATTCTAAGAAAATTACGAAAAACAGGAATTTTACTCTTCACTGAAAAAATCCATTCTAGGTGATATACCGGGACTTGATTTATCGAAAAAATATTTTTTAAAGCCTCACAATGGATGGACCTCTCCAAGGATGCCTTCTAGTCTAAATAATTTTTTACTCACGTAATCTTCCTTTAGATGTACACTTGATGTTGCAATTTCCTTTCTTCTTTCGATGTCTTGAAGCAAAAATTGGCCATTCATCACTTTGTGTAGTCTAGCGGTCGCCGATTCTTCTATTTACATTCTTCTATTTACATGCCGATTCTTCCATTTGCTCAATACAGCACAGAGCTAAAGGTGTGCTTCCTCTATCGTCTTTCACTCTTTCTCAATAGTCTGCTAACTCATTATCTCCAGTTACTGATCAATTTCAAAGATTTTCAAGAAATTGTTAAGTACTAAGAATTCTCTTTTCTAAGAAAAGCCTGAATAACAGGAATTCTATGCATTGAATTCTATATTGCACAAACTTTGCCTTGCATTGTTGGTCATGAGACATATATTGTTGATCCTTGCATTGTGTTGGTGCATTGAGTGTTGACACCATTGTTGATACCTATTGTTGCACAAACTTTTATTTGCATTGTTGGTCATGAGATATATATTGTTGATCCGTGCAGAGTGTTTGTGAATTGCGTGTTGATACCATTGTTGATACTTATAGTTGCAAAAACTTTGTCTTGCATTGTTGGTCATGAGATATTTCTCATTATTATGCCCTATCTTGGATTTTTTATCGATACTTATTATTTTTTCGAAATCTGAGGTAGACAGTGACCTTCCTCATGCTTTGAAGGTCATGTATGCGAAATTTATCAAGATCGGAATAAAACTGTAGATTTGTATAAAAAACAAACAAACAAACCCAAACAAACATCTTCTTTATATATATAGAAGATTTTTTATTCATTTTGTATTTTTAATTAATAACTATTATTTATTATGAAAAATTCAAATTTAAGGATGATTTCCGTTCTTTAAAATGTTAAAAATTAGAGCATAAGACTTCATAATTGTATTAAGCTACAAAAGTTTATTGCTACAATAAAAAATTCAGTAAACTGGGAATTTAAATACAAACAATTTTCAATTTACATTTGTTAATAATTAACCTAGCGTTTCGATGTTTTTTCTACGTTAATTGTTTTACTTTATTTTAATTTTTTATGACTTAAATGCTTATTTAAAAGTCATGGGGATGCAGTTTTCCATGTTATCCTATGGGTACTCGTTTGCTTTGTTTGTACAGCCCTCGATCTTCATGCCATCTACAGGAAAATACTGGCAAAAGTACAAGCTAAAACAAAGGCCGTGCACTGACCAGTTAGATTAAAAGACCATGGTGGTGATCGATTGACAATCAACGAGAGATAGGAAATATTTCATTAAGCGACGAGTCCAGCTAAGTTGTCGATTCTTGTAGTGGACACCGTGGTGTAAGTTACACCATTCAAAGATGATATTCCGTTTTGGCATGTCGACACGTGTACTTACTATCACCTATCAGGATTATAACCCCTAATGTGGGAGGGGAGAGTTTATAACTTACCTACCCGTCCATGAATGAAGGATGATTTATGAGTGTAACCCTAGTACGCGGTAATTTCTCCTTCCTTGATTTGGATATAAATTTTTTCGGAAGATTATCTATTTGAAGTTTGTAGAGGAAAAATTGCATAATTGATTAAGATTTTCATCCTAGAGAATGTAACCCGTTTGCCCACCTTAGTATAACATAAGATTGCGTATTGTGTCCGGAGATTTGATTGAATATTTGCCTACCAAGATTTACAGTATTGGCTTCTGCTCCTATGTTCTTATTATAACGGATACAGTAGCCAATCTGCTTTCGAGATTTGGTGCTGGCCTCCCGTTGGTAGTTTATTTGGATGACTGAGGTATATATAATACTGGCCTCCCTGCGATGGGTAAAACATCGAAAACTGATTCCCGGAATCGATCAATGTAAATAATCGATACATTATATCAGAAGAATCGATTCTTATTTGCTTCGCGAAAATCAAAAATATTAGAGAGTTGAAGTTACACGTGTAACACGTGAAATGCGACGTCCGTGTGCAACGTCATCGATGACGTATTTCACGTTCAAATTCATTGCCCGTATAAGTGTAATTCGTACGTGTGACGTTTTGACCACGTGATCAGCGTTTTCTGTTTTATAAACCACAGCCTATATTAATGATCAGTGCCTTCTTCTATTGTTGTAGGCTCTGCATTATTTAGCTTTAGTTAGTTAACTTAGTTCTGTAGGGCCTTAAAATAATTAAAAATTCTGTATATTAAAATGTAAACACAGTACAATAAAACAAATAAATGCATAAAGCAAGCCATGTTTCTTTAATTTAACTATTTATATTATTTTGTAATATGGATAAGTGATGTGTAATTCGTATAAACTTTTTAATTTTATTGAAATACTAGCAAAAGTACCCGGCATTGCCCAGGATAATTACACTTGTAGGTAAACAGAACAATCTTAAAAAAGTTTAAAATAAACACATGAAAATGCTTAGAATTAATACAGTAAAAATTTTTAATGAAAATTCGAAAAAAAAAATTTTAAAGGCTCACAATGGATGGACCTCTCCGATAATTTCTTACTCACGTAATCTTATTTCAGATGTATACTTGATGTTGTTACAATTCCCTTTCTTCTCTCGATGTACTGAAGCAAAACTTGGCCATTCATCACTTTTTGTAGTCTAGCGATCGCCGATTCTTCTATTTAATTGCTTCCGATTTGTTCAATTTGAGCTGTATTTTCCACTCTTTCTCAATAGTCTGCTAACTCTCCATTATCTCCTGTTACTGATCATTTTTAAAGATTTTCAAGAAATTGTTAAGTACTAAGAACTCTCTTTTCTAAGAAAAGCCTGAATAACAGGAATTCTATGCATTGTTACAAATTGAAACTTACCTTATTGCATCATTTTATGTTCATTGTTATAATTCTTGGAAAGATTGCTTTAACATTACATCATCATTCTGTGCTCATTGTTATTAGTGAATTACACATTGATACCATTGTTGATGCGAACACGATGGGCCTATTGTTGCACAAACTTTGCCTTGCATTGTTGGTCATAAGATATATACTGTTGGTCCATGCAGTGTGTTTGTGAATTGCGTGCTGATACCACTGTTGATACCTATTGTTGTACAAACTTTGCCTTGCATTGTTGGCCATGAGATATTTCTCATTAATATGCCTTGCCATAACCATGAATATCGATTTTTTATCGATATTTATTATTTTTCCGAAATCTGAGGTAGACAGTGACCTTCGTCATGGTTTGAAGGTCAAGTATGCAAAATTTCATCAAGATCGGAATAAAACTGTAGATTTGCATAAGAAACAAACAAACAAACCCACAAACAAACACCCTTCTTTATATATATAGAAGAAGATAGATTTTAATAATAAATGTTCTATTTCAATAAATATTATTATAAATAAAATCATAAATAAAATTTTAAATATTGTAAAACATTTAAATTTTCGTCTTAAAAATATTATATTTGTTGAGAATACTTTTTAGGGTTTTTATCTTTTGAATTTTATTGTATTCTATCTTTATGAGCAATAAATGTATTATTATTATTATTATCATAAATAAAAATAATTTTTAATATATAGTATTATCATAAATAACTTTTTAGATTATTGAAATACTAGCGAGTTTAAGTGACACGCTAACATGAAATGCCCGTGACGTATTTGTTCGCGAGGCCTACATCTTTCATGTTAACAATCATTAAAAAGTATCTGCGCGGAATGTGAGAATAATGACGTGTTATGACGTGTAATGAGACTTTCGAGATTAGTGAGACGATTTTCAGAAGTCTCCTTCTCCACTCTTTAATCTACGATATGTGACATCAAATTTGCATCACGGACGCGATATCTGGATGAGATATCTTGAGTTTTGAAACAGAAAAATATCAACAAACTCCTCGATTGCCTCGAGTTTTGAAACACGCCTGTTGACTCGTAGAGCTCACGGAGCTACGTGCGCGACGCGAGTGACGTTTCCATTTCGTCATTCACGTTACATCTCACGGAAAAACGTGGCGAGTTCGACGTGAAACTCTGCTTTTCCACGTTAGCGTTTACGCGAGTTTGATTTTTTTATTTCAATCCCTGAAAATGGCCAAATTGAACATCAAAAAGTCTAAATATGTATATGTATATATTTATTATATTTTTTTTATAAATAAATACATATTTTGAAATTTTATAGAAATGCCAAATCTACCTATTCCCCAATTAGTATGAGTATCGATGAAAACACCCAGACATTTAGTGAAAGTGGCATCGCTGAAATCTTCACTAAACATTTTTCTCAGTTATTAATATTTCAGGACTTGAAACTAAAGAAGAAGAATGGTCTTCAAATACTAACTTAGCACTTAATTACCCTTGGGAAAGAGAGGCCGGATGGAATACCCTCATTTATTTTGAAGAGAGGCCGTGAATTAATTTTCGAACCACTTTTTAATATATTTCAGAAGTGCTTGAACAGAGGATATATTTCCAACCCTCTGGAGAAGACCGATCACAATGCCTATCTATTATAGTGATGATATTCATAATGTGAAAAACTATCGTCCTATTTCTCTACTCTGGCTAATTTACTTGAATTTATTATACTGTCAGACTAAGAAAAGTAATTGATCCGTGGATATCTGAAAATCAACATGGATTTAAAAAAAAAAGCACTCCACTGAAACTAATCCGGCTTCCTTCTTTGTAAAAATTTATCAAGCCATTGAGCAAACTACCCAAATTAATCGCATTTATGTCGATATCTCGAGAGCCTTTGACACGGTTTCCCACAAAAAATTCTTAGATAAATTGGAAGGATTTGTTGTAGTAGGGAAATTCCTTGAAATTTTGAAATCCTATCTTAATCAAAGAACTAACTATATTGTAACGTCCTGTTTTATTTGTAGTACGTGTGTGGTGTTCGTATAGTAAATGTTGTAATTGTTTGTTATTGTAAAAATGGGTCGTTGTAGGGAATGATTATTAATTGTTTTAGTACGTCGCTTTCGTGTGTGTGTTTGTCGATTGTTGGGAGAGGGATTGTTGTTGTCGCTGTTCGTGGAAAGAAAGCTTGTTTTTTTTTGGTTGTTGTAAGAAGAAGATTTTTTTTAAAAAATAAAATTATATAAAATTTTTTAAGACCGAGGCGAGAGGAAAGAATGTGCTAAGCTTCAACGGAAAAATAGCTGAACATAACTTTCATACACCCCGACGGTTGTCAAATTGGTTTAGAACAAAAGTGATAATGATGTTTTGAATTAATTACCACGCCGGAATACTGTCGTTCGTGGCTCAGCGTCGAGAGCAGTTTCGAACATGATGCCCAACCATATTGGAAGGAATTATGACCTATACTAGAAAGATGAACGTTAAGTATTAGGTGATAAGACATGTTAAGTATGGTTGAAATAATTTTTATATGCAATATAAATCTTTTCATGCCCGTATAACGAAGTCTACCCGATGCCTGCGTAAGATCCAGAGCGAATGGAACACATTCGTAGGAGCAGTCCGATGATAAAGTTCGTCATAACCTCCACCGATCAACGTGTACCCGAAGAGAGGATGAGATACAGTGTTTGAGTGTTATGGCTCCGACTGAAAACTGATCCGGTGAGATTGTTCTAAATTATCCCTTTCAAACGATGATAGTCATATCAAGGAACCATTCGAGAAGCAACAGTGAATAACTGTTTGTTAAGATCTAAAATGCTTCAGTAAAGCGCACGTATACTCCTGCCTTAATAAATTTAGGTGTAATAAGACTCTTGTATCAAGGACTGGTAAAGCATGTTAATGATGATAATAAGACGTATGATCAGATGCAGTAATGCTTATGTTTCACATGAGTAAATTGATTAAGTCATTAGTTAAGTTGAGTAGGTCTATTTGGAATAACAAATGATAACACTCAGAAGGCCGCTCATCCATTCAGTGGCGCCAAGAGGGGTTTCAGTCCCTCCCCCCTTACTGTACGCATAAAAGGCGGGACGTAGCGCGTTCTAGCGCAGAGTGATAGGAATATTTGTCCGGGCTATTGGATGGATGATGTCACATGACTTGTTATCGTTTGCCTTGCTTTCAGGTGTAATGATTTAACAATACAGTGTCTCGATCAAGTACTTATACACCTAGGGTGAGAATGTGGAAGGTTTAAGGATATTATGTCAATATTATTGATGCATGTGGTTTAGTGCATGAGAAGGACGTCCCCATATAACCTCTCCTTAGGTTAATAAAATAGGAGTTAAGAATTGCCTGCGGCACTTATATTGCATTAATAAATAATGAATAAAAGGGTTATGTTATTTACAGGATTGGTGGTGGTTTCATTTCAATAAATATCGGTCCCGAACCCTTGCGTCCTCCTACCCCTGGGTAATAAAAGGTTATCACCCCCCCCTTAGTATATGTTTAGCGGGATAGGGGGCGCTACAATATTAAAATTAATACGAGGGCGAGTCAAATGAAAACTGCAAACCTTTTTTTATAATTTTAATTACTGAGTGTCACGTGACTGTAGTAGAATGTACTTAATTCGTGTGACAGAGAGGAAAGAAGTGATATATTTGAATTTGAAATAATTTATTGAAATAATATATGTAATTTCTACAAACTTTGGCAATAAAGAAATTATGGATTTGTCAGCATTTACAAATCAAGTTCAGTCAATTTCGTTTGAGCTTCCATTCCAGCTTTAAACGTCCATGATTAGGGCGTGTCTAAAAAGTCTGACCGGGCGCCAACAGGTCACGTGGTATGATCGGCGATCGGTCGGCGGCCATTTGCTTCCGTTTGTTTATTCATGGACAGCGCAGTCGTGAGCATGCTGTTCAAAATGCAAGTTTCCTCATCATTTAAGTTGTGTATATACATAAATTTTCTTCAACCATCTTTTCTTTCTCGTATTCATTCCTTGTTTCTTGATGCTGCCAAATAAGTATTTCGCCATCTCCTTTCTTCAAAATATATTTATTACTTATTAGGCACTCCTACACTTAAATTTTCTACTTTCGTCCGCCATTTTGATTCTACTCATCAAGGCCGCCGACCGGCATTGGACCAAGGCCTCCTAGATAACAAGGCCTGGACACTATGCGCTGAAGACGTCACAAAAGGAGTAAATGAGGGCAGCGAGAAAACAATACAAGGAAGAAAAAAAGAGCTCGTAGCTAATTAAATGAAAACATCATTAGAGTTTTTGAGGTTTTTTGTTGTTTTAAAAATATTGTAAGTCTTTTCTAGTGTTTTTGAAAATATTGTAGACTTTTAATAATATTTAAATTAATTAAATTAATAAATAAATTTTGATTTGTAGCTGTTTTTTATTCTAGTTCAAGCATGCTGATCTAGAGCTTAATATGTACTTGCAAAACTACAAAGGATATAGGCTAACTCCAAATTTTAATTATAACTATTTAGAAGTGAACATTCGTTTTATTTATAAATGTTAGTAATATGCAAATAGCAGATAATTCATTCAATTAACTTATAACTAGGCCTAATTCACTGGACCTAATGCTTCGATTCTATTCTGTTTTAATTTGCCTACAATATGTTTTAAGTGATTGTGATTTCTTTTATTCTGAATCTTCTAAAATGTTATTCAAACTTTTATAATGAACAATCAATTGAATGCAAATGATTTTTGTCAAATTTGAGTGTTGCTATCGCTTGAACATGATCTAAACATGAAGGATCGCTTACAAACGTCGTCAGTGACTTAGATGAACAGAAACAAAATAAATTTTTATGCCTACTTGAATAATATGTTAGCAATCCATACTTCATTTACAATATTATGTAAAAGAATTATATTAAATAGTTCATGCTGATAAAATGATCTGTATCCGCACGTAAGCTCAGCAAAAGATCGATTATCGCCTGCATCATCTGCATCAATGTTCCCTCCTTTGATCACATGACCATTCCCATCATGCTGAAGCTGTCCGGGCCTTGTTACCTAGGAGGCCTTGGTTGGACTCCAGTCTCGTTATGAAAATGCTCATCGCAATCGGTCGTTAGTTTATGGACAGGCTATTCGTGACGGGCTTCGACCAGTCGCGGCAGGTCGGACTTTTTAGACACACCCTTAATGACCCTCCTTCAGGTATGAGTGATTAATATAGAGTTGGTGCGTATCGGTTGCTGGGATGAAGCCTACATCGCGGGATTCAGGCGACTTGTAGGAAGCATCAATGATTGGAGTTTGTGGCACTGCAACAGTAGATAGCGGCGACTTAATTAGGTTTGTCAACCGTTGAATGGATGCCTTAGAATTAACCCCCTTATTAAGCGTGGAAATCCCCCAGGGTGCCCCACGAGAATACCGGCTAGTGAGGGTGGAGGCAAGATGGCTTCCAAGGCTCCGGAGTTCATTGGGAGAGTTTTGCTAGTGTGAAGCTTTCAATGGTTGGCTGCATCTCTTCCAGATCGAAGCTTATAACTTGATCCGATGTAGCCAAATAACTTCCAAAGATCGAAATAAACTCGCTGTTATGGGGCAAATGTTCCAAAATTAAATTGAATTTTGGTGTAAAAATGCATGTAACTGAACATTTAAGTTCCCCCATTAAAATCATTTGGGTTACAAACAGGCACGATATGGTGATTCCTTCCATAAAAACATGTAAAAAAAGAACTCTTCAGCCAATGGACATTGCCACCCAATATACCACTTTGTGTTGATTGGTTAGTTTTGATTGACAATAGCAATGCAAGCACTATATAAACTCTGGCAATGTGAGTGTAAATCAGTACAACCTAATCATCCAGTTCATCAATACTTTTAGATTCGATCTCCAGCATATTTATTTAGTGATTCAGGACTTAGAGATTCTTCACTCAGCAAAACTAAGGTACTTTTTCTTTTTTTTCTGTTTTTTTATTATTTAGTTTCTTCTTTTTTTGTAAATGACTTGGCTTTCTGATTTCTGTGCTTCTACCGGTTTATAAATTATTATTAATATGATGAATTTTTATTCTGAAAAAGGTTTGATTAGAAATGGCTTCTAGAACAGCAAAACGTTTTTCTTATGACGCCAGTTTCAAACTGAAGGTAGTAGAGTATGCCAATAATCTGCATGCATCGAGACAATTCGATGTACCAGAAAGTAACATTAGACTATGGGAAAAACAAAAGTCTTCTTTGGGAAAGATGCCTAAGGCAAAAAAGGCACTGAGAGGTAAGATCGTTCAGTGTCCAGAACTAGAAAAGGATGGATAAATCGTCGACTGGATCGAAAATCGGCGAAATGATGGATGAATAGTTTCATCGATGCATGTATGACTACAGGGCAAGAAGATGTCCAAAGATGTCAAATATAAAATTAGCCAGCCATTAAAGTTCTCCCGTGGCTGGTATTCGAAGTTCGTTAAGAGAAACTCTCTGGCAATTCGTCAGCAGACAAAAATTTCTCAAAAGCTCCCGAGTGACCTGGAAGATAAGGTAATGATAACAATTATAAAATGATCTCTATTTTTCTATTTCTCTATTTCTCAATTTATTATAATTGGAAAATTTCTCTATTTATTTATAAGGTGATGAGTTTCCATAAGTTTATAATATATCTACGGAAGGAGCATTCCTTTGTCCTGGGTCATATCGGAAACATGGATGAAACGCCCATGTTTTTCGATATGCCTAGTAATCGAACCCTGGACAATATTGGCAAGAAAGAGATGTACATCAGGACAACTGGGCACAAGAAGACACATTTTACGGTGGTTTTAGCCTGTCTTGCCAATGGAGACAAACTACCGCCCATGGTTATTTTTAAAAGGAAAACCTTACCAAAAGGTGTAAAGTCCCCTCCTGGGTTCATTGTTCATGTCCAACCTAGAGGGTGGATGGATGAAGACGGTGTGAAGTTATGGCTAGAGAAGATATGGAGCAGAAGAACTGGTGCAATGTCGAAGCCGCCTGCAATGCGGTCTGGGACTAATTCAGAAGCCACCTCACAGAGCCAGTAAAAGAGAAGCTTAAGGAAATGAGGACAAGCCAGGCAGTCATAAATGAGGATAAGTCCATAAATACAGGATAAAATACAGAT
This sequence comes from Rhysida immarginata, assembly GCA_023313115.1. Lineage (NCBI taxonomy): Eukaryota > Metazoa > Arthropoda > Chilopoda > Scolopendromorpha > Scolopendridae > Rhysida > Rhysida immarginata. The sequence continues at coordinate 30,318 of JAHWFO010078751.1, read as the reverse complement.
CAATATCTTTTGTCAGATACAAGTAAACACAAGAATCCAGTCTTACATGCAATTTGGTAAATTTAGTCTTAGGTATATCAATAAACACAGGTCAAATAAAGCTTAAAGCTTAGGGGGCTGAAATAAATCAAATAACCCAATGAGCACAAAATATCAATACCTAAATATATATTGACATATATGTATATATAACAACACTAATTCTAATTAAGCAAAGAATTAGGAACGTAGAAATTGCTTCACACACACACTCGCGGACAAAACATATTCACAAGCGAGGAAACGTGATTCTGTTTTTTTGTCACACACAACATTTCACTTTTCTGTCACCGATAAAGAGAGAGAACACAGCATCCATCTAAATTATGGCTCCAACTTGGCTTCGAATTAACATGAAGCCTAAGTGGTAGCGAATATAGGCTAAAAGACTGAATGGCTATAAACCTCTGACACACGTCGTGTACCTCACTTCTCATTGCGACACTTCCATGAAAGATGCTTTAACCAACCGGGCGTTATCGCCTACAATAAAATTTGCACTTACTAGGAAGTTGCAGAAGTCCATTACAGTACGCTGACAGTCTCCGGGAACCTCACTTCTAGCGACGATAACGAAGGGACACGCAATTGGCACTCCGCCTCCACTGGCGAATAATTCTCTGCCGTCGTGGCTTTTCTGCACGACCGAGCTATTTCTAACGACACATTATGGCATTTCGTCTCTGCTTTTTCAATGGAGAAACAGTCACGAATCTCAATGTCCGCTTCCCGTCGAGGCACCCATCTCTCGCCACCTTCTTTCTTTCGAGCCTTTTTCCAATCTGACTTCTCTTCCGTTTTTAATCCATATTCCACACTCGAATGCTCTCTCACTCGCTGATTGGGTCGAGCGTGTAGCTGTTTTTCCTGACTCAGATGATGTCGCTCTGCTTTCCTTCTAGAGTGGTAAAATATCTGAGAGTGAAAGTGAGGGTTTGCATCATCGGAATTCATGACTGTGTTTGAATTCCGTGACACACTCGCCGGCTCCAACCGCAGAATTTCCTGCTTGTTGATGCTTTGCAGGACGTTTATGGACTTCGCTGAGATTTCCGACGACGAGGGACCTCTTTCGATGTTCTTCTCTGTCTCTACCGGCGGCGTGGCCGGAGCCTTCCTCCACTCTCTGAAGTATTTCTCTACCAGCCCCTGGCAGCGATGAAGATTAGACTCTGGCTCCTAGGTGGGGGCGTCATACCCCACCCAGTTGACTAGGAATTTCCAGTGGGGCTTCTCCCCTTTGACATCCCTTATGGCTTCCACCCAATAGACATCTTCATATTGAGGGTCTTTCATGGGACCTGGCTCTTTTGGTGGCTTGACTGGATTGCTGTACTGCTAATGGATTACCTTGCTCTTACACTTCCACCATGGCAGAATGTTGAGCTTCGCCGATACTTTGTTGACCACTTTTTGAATCCTTAAGGGTCCAAGATATTTAGGGTGCAACTTATGCCCCGCAGCACTCTTATGCACTAATCTCGAGGCTGGGACGAGTACTAGGTCCCTTTCCTTCATCTTGAATCTGGTATGTTTTTTAATGAAATATTTTGCATAACGGGAATTAGCTCGTTTAATTCGGTTCTGTGCAGTCTTTAGAAGAGCTTTTAGATGATTTACAAATTCTGGAGTGTACTGTCTCCCTATTTGAAATTTGTTAACCGAAAGGGGAATGGTAATGTTCCACCCTAAGTCCAGGTAATAGGGGGTGAAACCCGTGGCTTCCGATACTGCACTATTTATGGCGATCTCTGTTGTATCCAGATATTCGTCCCAGTTGGTTTTTTCCGGGTTTAAGTAATTTCGCAATATTTGAATCATGCTTTGGTTGGTACACTCGGATTGTCCTTCTGTCTGTGGATGATATGCCGACACAAACTTTAGAGTAACGCCCAGCAGCTTAAATATTCGTCTCCACAGCTCTGACGTGAAGCGGACATCGTGGTCCCATATTATGACAGACGGGAATCCATGAAGCATGAAAATCTGTCTGATTAGTAGCCTGGCGGTTTCTTCTGCCGTGATGGACGACTTGCAGGGGAGTAGCCTAACTCGTTTTGTCAACTTATCTGTGACGGTAAGTATGGCATCGAAACCCTTTGATGTGACTGGTAAAGGCATTACATATTCGAGGCATATGGTATGCCTTCGATAAGATGGGTTCACCATAGACTGGAGCTCGCCAAAAGGGAGTTGTCTGGGCACTTTGTTTCTCTGACATTCACTACATTCCCTTACTAACTTACATATGTTTTTTTCCATGTAAGGCCAAAAGTACAAGGCACGAATATTTTGAATTGTCTTAACCCCCGGATGGCCCGATGTGGTTGCTTCATGCGTGGCCTTGAAGACTGCGGCGATGACGGCTTTTACCCGAGGGAGTACCAGCTGCGTACCGTCCTTGATCTTTCTGTAAATTAACCCCTGCTCCACAAAGAATGAAGGTTTGGGTTGATCCAATAAGTTCCTTGTGAATTTACAGCCCCTGTAATGGCTCTTGATGATAGTCCCAAAGTTCGTATCTGCGGCGCTGCTGGTTAACAGAGGCTTTTCGACTATCGTTGTGCACTCCTCCTGTTTTTGGGTATTGTCGCTGTCCTCTGCGCCCGTTGTTATCTGTTCCCGATTGATATTAGTAAACGGGGCCATAGCATTATCAGCCCTGAATCCAGATATTTTCTGTTCCTTGGCATTGTAACTGCAGGTTGATGCTTTTACCTGGGTCAGTCGTGGTTTTAGACTCCTTTTTGGTGAGAATTTGCACAGCTCGATCCATTACAACCAAGATGCAGTTCAGCTCTCCCTGCTTTAGCGACCGTTGGATCACTTACAGAAAGGCTCCAAGATACACTTGCACTTTCTCGGATTCGTTGAAAGATGGCACTGATAGCATTTTGAAGCACTGATTAAACCTAACAATGCTATATTTTTCTTATATCGGTTTTTTTTTAACCCATCCATTATTTGTTTTTCCAGCTTCTGCTGATCCGACTTTTTCCTTTTTCTCATGGCAGAATGCTCTAGAAGACACTAAACCAAAACTGCACAAATCACTACACTGCACCAATACTGTCGTGCCGGCACATGCCAAACCACAGGCGTAAATGGAGCACCACACCACTTAATGCACTAAACACTACACACAAATAGCACCCATTGATGATTAAACATGGGTGGCGAAACAACCAAAGAACACAAAAAAAAAAAAAAATTCGACACCTAAACACCACTTTCAAACTTCTCCTTGAGGCGTTTTCTTACAAGGGAGATTTTCTTTTTTTTTTCTTTAACCTTTGTAGCACCGGTGACTAAAAAAAAAATGTAGCACAAGATTAAATGGATTGACCCGTGGTCTCACCTGCTCTGCTCCATGCGCCGGCACTGTCACATGTATGTATGATGTAAACTAAGAGTACGCAGTGGAAGATAGGCATGGATTTAAACACAATAAAACAAATGTTTATTTGAAAAATAAATGAATGCTTAGAACTAAATCAAACATAAAACAATAGATAAGGATGTATGCCACCTAGGCAAATAGATAAATAAGGCAACTAGCACTTTAGCTTATAACACAACTCATAGCTTTGAAGGTAAATCATATTAATTTGCTACATCTAATTGTATAGACAAGCATATTCAATGACGGATAAAACTTTAAAGACTCCTTGAACTTAACCAATACACTAGTGCAACAGTACTTAATGAACTAGACAATAATAGCCAATGTTATTGTATCATAAATTGCATCAGATTTAAACACTTACAATAACACTTGATCAAACACCCAAATTCAGTTAAGAATTATTAACTACTAGAACCAAGCAGACTGGATTACAATAAAGCATTAAAGCAGTATTCTAATTACAGCACCCAGGCTTGGCTAACCAAAACTTCACTATTACAATTATCAAAAATCACAAATATGCAGAATATAGTTAGGGTCAGACTTCGAAATTCTACATTAAAATAACACAGAATATTACTATTACACAGCTGACCTTTAAATCAGAACACAATCTGCAAAACTTTTACCATAGAATAAAATTAATAAAGCCTAACACTCCATTAGCTCATGTCCAAGTACATAAAATAGTCCAAGTGTGAAAAATCCATAAATATAGGATAAAGTACGAATTCCAAGTACGTAAAATAGTCCAAGTAGGATAAGTCCATAAATACAGGATAAAATACAGATAAATATCTTTTGTCAGGTACAAGTAAACACAAGAATCCAGTCTTACATGCAATTCGGTAAATTCAGTCTTAGGTATATCAATAAACACAGGTCAAATAAAGCTTAAAGCTTAGGGGGCTGAAATAAATCAAATAACCAAATAAGCACAAAATATCAATACCTAAATACATACCGTAAATACTGTATTTAGCGCCGGACCTGAAATACCGGCTCGCCTGCATTAAGCGCCTGGGGGTCCACTGAATTTTTGCAAATAAGCGCCGGACCTTCAATAACCGCCCAGGCGCTTCTTTTAGTTCATTTCATGCATTTTTCTTCTCTTGCTGCTTTCTCACGGGAATGTTTGCTCTCCCAAATGCCGCTGCTAAACTGAAAATTAGATGCAAGCATGATTGTCTTCTAATTTCTTGCTTTTAATTTTGGATTCAGTCAAGCAACATAGCTGATGAAAAATGAAAACTTCACAGTAATAGCATCAGTTTTAATTTCGCAACAGTAAAGTAGGCTGAAAACCATTCTACAGAGGCTATAGCCAAACAGTTTAGCATTGATCCTAACGGGAATGGAAAACACATCAGGATACTTTATAAAAGATGGAGGAGAAGGGCGAGAATTTTGCATAATAGTATACATCACAGTTGTGCAGAATTTTATAAGCGCCGGACCTGCAATACTGGCCCGCCTGGATTAAGCGCCTGGGGGTGCGCTGAATTTTTGCAAATAAGCGCCCGGGCGCTTAATACAGTATTTATGGTATGTATTAGGTATATATATAACAACACTAATTCTAATTAAGCAAAGAATTAGGAACGTAGAAATTGCTTCACACACACACTCGCGGACGAAACATATTCACAAGCGAGGAAACGTGATTCTGTTTTTTTGTCACATACAACATTTTACTTTTCTGTCACTGAGAAAGACGGAGAACACAGCATCCAATTAAATTATGGCTTCAACTTACCTTCGAATTAACCTGCAGCCTAAATGGTAGCGAATATAGGCTAAAAGACCGAACAGCCATAAACCTTTCACACACATCGTGTACCTGATTTCTCGTTGCGACACTTCCATGAAAGATGCTTTAACCAACTGGGTGTTATCGCCTACAATAAAATTTGCACTTACTAGGAAGTTGCAGAAGTCCATTACATATGCTAACTGGTCTCCGGCAACCTCGTTTCTGGCGACGATAACGGAAGGTACACGCAATTGGCACTCCGCCTCTGCTGACTAACAATTCTCCACCGCCGTGGCTTCTCTGCACGGCCGAGCTATTTCTAATGACGCATTACGGCGTTTCGTTTCGCTCTCCACTGTAGCCATGTTCAACTCCTCGCCGTGGAACTCTTTTCCAATGGAGAAACAGTCACGAATCTCAATGTCCGCTTCCCGTCGAGGCACCCATCTCTTGCCACCTTTTTTCTTTCGAGCCTTTTTCCAATCTGCCTTCTCTAACGTTTTTAATCCATATTCCGCGCTTGAATGGTCTCTCACTCGCTGATTGGGTGCTGTATGTAGCTGTTTTTCCTGACGCAGATGACGTCGCTCTGCCTTCCTACTCGAGTGGTAAAATATCCAAGAGTGAAAGTGAGCGTTTGCGTCATCGGAATTCATGATTGCGTTTGCGTCATCGGAATAACGCCGTACAAGATTTGCTATATACAAACGGTATTGATTTATTTTCATCCAATGAATGGTCAGGTGCGTCCCAGAGTTGAATGCTGGAGAACATTTTGGAGCCATTCTAAAAGATGCCGTGGAAACTTTGATGATCCAAGAGCATGGACTCGGCGGCATTACACATTCACCGATGTGCGGTTCCACGCACGCACCCCACACAGCTGTTTCAGACCATGTATGGTGTTCAACCCGTGCCCCAGAGAGCCCCGTGCTCTGAGGCGCCCAGATTGGGGCCACACCCGGCACCAGCGTGCTACGGGGCACAACCGTGCTACGGGATGCCCATTGCCCTCTGAAGAGGTGGGCCATCCAGGGCACATGGCCTAGCAAGCGCGCCGTGCTTTTGGGGGACGCCCGTTTTACAGTTACGGAAAGCTCTGAACCATGCCGTGGTATGAGGTGGCAGGCAGGGCAGGCCATGGTTAGCACGTTTCGCGTGCATATGCACTTAAGATTTTTTTAATAGGGGTATTCACTGTAGCTTTGTTCACCTGTATTATGGCAAGTGTAAGTATACATTAAGTTTTATTTATTTATTTATTTATTTATTTATTTATTTATTTATTTATTTAACAAAAATAGGTTAGAATGTGCTATCATCAGAGTCTGGTTGTTCATCCTCTGATGTCTCTTCCCCTTCACTTATGGTGGAATCTCCGTCAGAACGACTCATGTCCTCTGCCGGAGAGTCCTCCTCCGACTCATGTCCAAGAAACGGTTCACCTTGCAGTATGCACTTTGATAAAAACTTGCGTTTCCTGCTTGATAATGCTGCGTAGCAGTAGATGGGAAATGTTTAAGGTACCGGTGAATGAACGACCCCGGCGAACCAGACAGGACGCTTAGCGAGTTCAGGATTCTTCGGGCATCACGGGCTCCGACCACTGGTATCTCATGCTTCGCCTGAAGCAACAGCAGCTGCCGATCGGTCTGTTTCAGAGGTCGCCCTTCCGAAATGAACATCAGAGTCTCTTTCTGTTTCCTGGGCGGCTTCTGTCTGACTCCTTCCTGGTGAAACCATTCAAGAACGTCACGGAGTAATCCCTTAATCACGATCGCACTGGCTCCCTGCTTTTCGGTTTTGTGATGCTGAGCGAGTGTAACTCTCCGTCCACTCACTGTTTTTGCCATCTAGTACTCTTGAATGGTTAAATTGCATAGGACGTCAGGTAGTTCCAAAGATAGTTCCGCACTTTTGGTCTCAGGATCTCTTTCAACAATAGACTACGCACAGTGGCCGCCACTTCTGGGCTTCTCATTGCCGCAGCAACAGCATATTTTGCTTTCTCCTCGTCAAGCTCTCCACTGATGGTCTGATAAAGACGCTTTTGCATCTTATCTCGACCCCGGTGAACGGAGGCTCGGCCTCTCAGTTTCAAACATTCCATTAGCTGCTCGATTTTTGAGCGGAAATTCGGGTCAGACAGGCCTTCATTCCTCTGTAGCTGGGCGGCTAAGCACTCCGTGAAAGCAGTTATATACTTCTTTAAGGTCTGCGGGCGAATCTTCCTTTCTTCCTCAAACAACAACTTCGACCGAGCGTATGTCAAACCAGTTGGTAGGTCCACCCAGAGTGGGTTCGATCTTTTGCCCCGCCTTCTCATAAATAAATCCAATAATATTTCTGGCCAAGCCAATCTTTGCCTTCCAATACTTGCTTGTATCATCGATGTGTTCAGAGTACAAGTCAAAGAAACATTCTTCGAGCTTGCCCGATCGAATGACCTTCCCACTCCGCAGTGTTTTGCTATGGAACGAAGACGACAAGTGAGCAATAGCAGATCCCGAGCTTTCACTCTCATCATCCTCAGATGAGCTTCTACTCTCATCATCGGAACGTGTCAAGTTATTCAACGTCGGTGACGTTGTCGCCGGCCCTTCAGCCTTACTTTCAGGACCCTTTGCCGGCAAATGTAAAAAATTATCGTCCAAGGCTCTCTGGCCTAAACACATCAATTCCTTTTCCGTACAACGATGAGCTGTCTTTGGCACTCGGGGGGTGAATCTTATGCGCTCGAACAAGATGCTGATTCGCGTGTTCGTAATAGCTCGACCTCCATACGCAACCCTCGATGGGGCATTTTAGCTTTGTTTTCGCTATTTCAGACATTTTAGGACACCAGTTCTTGTTTCAGAATTTCTCTCGATTTACATTGGAACACACCGCACCGGGGCTCAAGTGGGAATTACGACCTTTCTTTTTAGTTTGTATCAGTTAGGGTAAGTCTTCTCCTCATAACAAATCGTAACCAGATCGTCATCGGCCCGCTGCAGTTCGGTGAACCAGCACGATGACGAGCCGGGGTTAAGAAGTGTTATGTTACCCCGGCCTCGGGCTAGGGGCTTATTAGGCTTCCCCGCCAACTCCCACTTGAAAACGATTAGGATTCAATGGGTCGGATAAGGGATAACGGACAGGCAAGCAGGACGATTCCCACTAGCTGACACGCACTTGTACATAGGGCCACACATGATGGTCATAGGTGGGATCTGGTTTTCAGGGTAAAACAACGGGCAGGCAGTGCAATTCCCACAAGCCGCCACGCACTCGTACGTAAGGGTCACGCACAAAGGTTCGTCTATGGAATCTGGTTTTCAGGGTAAGTAAGGAAAGCGTTCTGGGACGCAAAAGGGAGGGCCGGACAAGAGGTTTTCAAGTAGGGTAACAAACACGGCTCGTCCGTCGTTCGAACTCCCCCGTGGGGGAAACACGGATCCAGGATAATATAGGTAATATTAAACCCTCATCTCTCCACTTCCCTCAACGTCCCTCTCTCTATATATAGCAGCGGACCACCTACACTTGTTCCGAACAGTAAAGTAGGCAGTCACGAGTGCGACTGCCTCTGCTTTGCCATGCCCATGTCGATGCATCATGTCTGGCAATCATTTCCCATCACCGGCAAAACAACAGAAAAAGTAGCACGTTTATTTTTGGACTGTTGATGTCCGAAATTTTTTCATAGGGAGTACCTCTAACATAAGTCTATTCGAGATCGAAAGCACGGAACTCTACACACTCAACTTGGTGATGCGCAAACGGGTAAAAGTTATCAAATTTTCAAGTGAGCCCTGGTCTACTGTAATTCTGTTCATCTCTGTGCTTTCCTTCGACCTCTGTTCACTAGCAAACGGCCGACTTTTGCTAGCAACTCAACTCCTATGCCACATATCTGCACGCAGCATGGATGGTTTCCTGGGAGCAGGCAGCCCGTCTATCGTTCCAATTTTGGCGCCTGTACGTCCGTTAGTTTCGGAAGTGGGTGCTCGAAGTGGGTGGGACTTAGTCGAAATTTTGCCTCCACCATGAAACGAGCTCTGTTCGCTGGCATTAAGAAAGTCATATTTACACCCACCGTTTACCTACGCTTCAATGAATTGATTTTAGCTCCACCACGATCGAGCTCTGTTCACTAACATAGCAAACGAACAACTGAAGAGTGTCGTACTTCCTACCGCCGTTTACCCGCGCTTTAATGAATTTCTTTAATGAGCTCTGTTCACTAGCAAACGGACAACTTTTGTTGGCAACTCGGCTCCTATGCCACCTATCTGCACACCGATTGAATCCCGATGGACCGGACGGATGCATTTACTTTCTCATGATTCAGGGCCGCTTTCGCCGATTTTTCCCGGTACCTGCCTGGTACAATTTAGACTGCCAGTCCGCCCATGTTCATCGATCATCATCAGCACTGCATCTAAAAACTTCCCGCCTTTATCATTCACTACACGACCAACATTATCAACTTTCAAATCTGATCATGTTCACTTTCGCTTTGCAATAATGGCCGACAGTGAAAGCATATCCCATCTCGAAGTATGTTCCGAATGCGTTTATAGTTTTATAATGAATCTGAAGACACAAAACAGTCAGGAAACACGGTTTATTTTGGATAAATCTTCCCTTTTAGGTGACGGCGATGCGCACTCGCTTCACTCCCGCTCCAAAACGGCCAATTCCCGCAGCCAGCTTATGATTGGCGCGCACACACCACACACGGATATAGTGAAAACGGGAAACGAAATTTGTCTTTAAGGAGAACAAGTTGCCTGTTGGCGTATTTCTTTTGTGCTTTTTAATTAAAATTTCTTATAGCTGGATACACGGTAGGGGCAAAGGAGCTGAAGATAAAAGCGAAGATTGTTGTATATTTTTTATTTATTAAAATTTTTTCTTAGGTTTCGAATTTTCTTTAAAGTTTGGTTTTTCTCGTATGTAGATTTTTGCGTTATAACGCTCGTTTTTGCATTGAAATCTAATAAAATTGCATCAGATTATAATATAGGAAAATAAATAATAAATAATTACGCTTAAAACATAAAGTTTAAGAGAATGACGAGTTTCTGTGGCAGTTAACTCTTATCAAGAACAGATGAAGGTACTGTGACGACCCCACACTCTAATTTGCTTGCATGGGCACAAAACTTGGAAGATCAACTGGAGCGTGGTGCAATCAAAGGTTCGGGACCAGTAAAAATAAACACAAGGCCTTAGGTTTGAGAGTTAAACGAACTTCCAGCTTTATTATTTTTAGTCACAAACATGATGAACATCAAAGTATTCTAACCAATAAATATTAAAATACATCCATGCGGCCCCCGGGGACATAAACGGAATAACTATAATATCTTAACCATCACTAAGTAGTAACCTATGGGATTACATAATCCATGTTTGGACAACCCCGGAATGAGACAATATGCCTTAATACTGCAGTAGTAACTAAGTTATACAAAACAAAGTAAGGGGGGAGAAGTATTGCCTCAGTCAGCGCTGACAGGTTTCCGTGTCCTGTGTTTGCTCCCCCGAATCAAGTATTCCGAACGTTTATGGCGCAGGCTCGCGCAACGTACCTCTTTTTAATTGACAACAAGAGGAGAGGCACTGAAACCCCTCATGGTGGGAGTAAACAATGAAACCTGACGTCCACTGACGAGCTGCGAAAGCATCACAGCATTTATACTCGCGACACGTGGCCTTAATTCTCACGGTGCGTTAGCTGGTGCTCTCGTTTTGCGCTCCCCCTTTTGCTACTGGTCACAGACTATCTCCGCAATCCAGTACGATTTTGCAAACATATGTCCAGAACTAAATCTAATTAGCTAGCTTTAAAAACTAACAGATTAAAGTTAACATAGTACAAAATTCCGCAGAGCAATTACAAATCTTGGTCGGACAAGTTAATCTTTACTTTCCTATTAAACATTTCAACGAAAGTTAACACGGTGGTGCGTAGGATGATTTTTTAGTCACGTGAACCCCGGTGGAAGGATCCGAGGTCACAGCTAATTCTTAATGTTCGCTCAAACCGTTACTTCTTACGCCGATAAAGCAGTTAGGAAAGACAGGACTCACCCGAGATCTTGATACTCATACGTTGTCCATTCTCACTGGGCATGGCTGCACAATCCCTTGCGGTTGTTTACCCATTTCTCTGGAAATCAACTCGTTCACCTTTTTGAGTACCCCGGTGCTGTTGCGTCTCCAACTCGCACCTCTTACGGCCGTTCGATCGCTCTCGCAACTATACTAAAAAAACTCATTTTAACTTAATTAGTTTAGCAAAACTGCTTAGAATCATTAATTGAATAAAAATTACAAACAGTTAAGTAGTTAACAACAAATACTCCAGCTCGAACTTCTGCCATCGCGTTCGTATTAATACGTTCCATTTTCTCCTTCCCTCCATATGCACGTCTACAATGAGCAGAAGCCGATGCTGGAATACTCAAAAAAAAAAAACAAACAAACAATAAAAACAATCTCAAACACACGCAACAAAGGAGATTCACATACAAACACTCATTCTCCGAACATGACTTCAACAATGCTCATTTGGAGGCAGTAACGATCATCTCAAAACACGCTAACAATTTCCGACGTTAACAATACACACACCCACACACATTTCTCACAACAATACTTGGAATCACGAAACATTATAATACCGATAAACAATAGCAAAAGTAAATAACCAAACAACTCTTACTGACAATTTATTCCACCCAAAATCCACATTACTTAATTAAATACGGCAGCTCCCAAATAACATAATACAACAAACAGATGCTGCTCTGACTGTGCTAGCCCCTTATATTACACGATCACGACATACAACACCTAAGTTCCCAAACCTCAGGTAAGTAAATTTACTTTCCATGCAATTCCCCTCCCTCCGGACACACGTGACTACCAGCTTACCTGGTACATCACAGTACGCTCTTGCTCTTATTCACTGATCGGATTTTTTATCTCGATGCTCGGGGCTCACTATCAAAAAGTTTCACGAGCGCACGTGCGGGGTTGAACGGTCACGAGAGTGCTTGAGCGCACCAGTATTTTATTATTATATATTATTATTATTATAAGCAAGAGCGCGATGGAGTATATCTTCCCCTCCATCAGAGGGGGAGAAAGCAGCTTTTAAATTTTAAACTAACAGCAGCCAAGATTGAAAAGGCCTAAGAGCAATCGTGCAGCAGAAAGGCCTAAAAGCAATCGTGCAGGCAGGACTCGACAAAAAATGTATTCGGAGCTGGAGGAAATGTATGCAGAAATATATTTTATGTAAGAAATTAAAAAATTCTCGCCACTGAAATGTGTATTACTTTTATTGAAGCTTATAAGAAATCTGTTTTTATATTAGCGATTGCGTGTGTGGTTTTGGTGGGAGGGGGGGTGCGGCATATAGGCCGCCGCGGCGCTACTGTTGGAGATTTTACATTTATGTTAAACTTTTGCCGCTGCGGCGTACCAGCCGCCGTGGCGTTACTATCGAAAATTATGGTAGTTAAAATTTTGGATTGACCAAAAAAAAATAAATAAGCAAGGCCCCCATTGCTATCAGCAGTCGAGGGCTGACACGGCATTAGAGAACGTTGTGTCAATGTCCATGCTATAGCTTTGTTCACATATAATTGTAAAAAGTTCCTAAAAAGGGGACGTGTCCGTCTGTTGCGAACAAATCCCCCAGTCGAAGGCAGAGTCTCAATAGATTGCAGTATGCTCGCTGCTGTACTAAGTACGACACCTCGACCGGTACCTAGGCCTGCGAACGATTTGGTGCCTCCGCTTCGAGCGCACGGAGTCGAGTGATCACGGCGCGACCCCGGGTGGATAAACGACTCGACCACCCGGGAAATTGGATTCGGCCATTTGCAGGGGTGACCGTCAGGTGGCGGGCCAGGGATTCACTCCCCTATCTTGCCCCGCACGCCTAGCGCTACCTCCCTCGGCTCGAGGCACTGACGGTATCGTTGCCACGGCTAGACGGGATTCTGACTTAGAGGCGTTCAGTCATAATCCCGCGGATGGTAGCTTCGCACCATTGGCCGCTCGATCAAGCACACGTGCCAAGTGTCTGAACCTGCGGTTCCTCTCGTACTGAGCAGGATTACTATCGCAACGACCGGTTGTCAGTAGGGTAAAACTAACCTGTCTCACTACGGTCTAAACCCAGCTCATGTTCCCTGTTAGTGGGTGAACAATCCAACGCTTGTCGAATTCTGCTTCGCAATGATAGGAAGAGCCGACATCGAAGGATCAAAAAGCGACGTCGCTATGAACGCTTGGCCACCATAACCAGTTATCCCTGTGGTAACTTTTCTGACACCTCTTGCTTAAAACTCTTAAAATCAAAAAGGATTGATAGGCCATGATTTCACGGTCCATACTCGTACTGAAAATCGGGATCAAGCCAGCATTTACCCTGTTGCTCTACGCAAGGTTTCCATCCTCGTTGAGCTCGCCTTAGGACACCTGCATTACCATTTGACAGATGTACCGCCCCAGTCAAACTCCTCACCTGACAGTGTCTTTGGAGCGGGTCACATGGAAGGAGCAGCCGCCACCTCTGTTGGAGGCATCGCACCGCCACTCCCGTGCTTGGCGTTAGAAGCCCGAGCTCGAACCTCGGGTTCCCGCCTCACCAAGTAAGCAAAGAAACAACGAAAGTAGTGGTATTTCAACAGCAACAGACGCCCCTCCTTGGGGAGGAACGCCGTCACCCACTTATGCTACACCCTCCGTGTCTATTCACAGAGCCAGACTAGAGTCAAGCTCAACAGGATCTTCTTTCCCTGCTGATTCTGCCAAGCCCCTTGGCTGTGGTTTCGCTACATAGTAGATAGGGAAATTGTTGTTTCGGGGTGAACCCCAGCGCACCTAGTCCAGGGGACCATAAGGCAAGTCAAAGGGAGGGGGGGGGGGAAACACAGCCAAGGGAAAGTCCCACCCACCCTGGGCAGAACCAGCGAGGAAAAGTCCTTGTTAGAAAGAAGACTGAAGTACATGTATAGTATTACATTGAAGTGGCACATTGAAGCAAGAAATACACATCCCATTCAACAGGAGTACGCCCAAACAAATATACACACATACGAATATATAGGAATATACCTACAATGGTGGTTTTTTTTTATACATATATACAAATAACCAAATAAGTGCCCCAAAGTGATTTGTTTTAAAATAAAATTAAAATTTTCCAATATTATATATAAAATTTAAAAGTGCAAATGTATATTAAAGTTAAACTAATACGAAAATAAATTAAGCTCCAGTAAACTAATAAAAATGGAATATCCAGTATAGCAGGCAGTTGTAATAAGAGTTAATGTGATCCGTATAAGCCCACGAGACCCAAGGATATGTAAGTAATAAAGATCTGTGAATAATATACATATTTTTTTTTGATACAAGTAAATATTATTATAATTAAAAAAGTCATAGTCGTATATATGTCATAGTTCCAATACCAATGTTCAAAAGGTTGTCTAGTACCTGAAAATGTTCATTACATAGGTGACAAATGCCTGGAAGGCTGGGAGAGCACGATGCTGTAGCAACTTATCGCGTTGTAGCTGTGACGGCCCACTGCCGTTTGCGCTAAGAGCCTTGTCCAATTCCCCATGGGCCTTAATCACCCTGGGGTCCCGGCAGGTTTCAAGAAGGTGGTCGGGATCGTGGGAGCCTGATCCGCAGGGGCACTCTGGTTCGCCTCTGAACAGTCTGAATCTCGCCAAATATTGTAGGAATGGTCCGTGGCCCGAAATGAAGTGGATTGTTGATTGAATGAGTTTGGGTGGTTGCCAAGATACCTGTGGTAAATACTTATAAACTGATCGACCTTTGGAGGTGGAGACCCATTCGTCCTGCCATCTAGCTAGAGCCCGGTCCCTAAGAGAGTGCTTGAAGGATTGTGGGTAGGGCAGTACGTCCACGACCTGATTCAAAGGGAAAGCCAATGCTGCTCGCTTTGCCGCTTTGTCCGCCAGCTCATTTCCTGGGACGCCATTGTGTGCCTTCAACTTTCAGTTCTGTTTTATCTGCGAGGTCTTTCAGTAGGAGGTGGGTGCGCAACCCTATCCTTGTGTTGGGTTTGTTGCCAGCAATGGCCACCAATGCTGACAGGGAATCCGAGAACATATTGACCGTGAGGTTAGTCTCCAGAACCACCTGCTGCAGCCAGGAAAGGGCCTCGTCGATAGCCTGAACTTCCGCCTGGTACGCAGTGCATGATGGATTCAAACTAAAGGTGGTTTCATAGATTCTTGTATTGCCTTGAAATGCGATGAAAGCTCCTCCCATCTTTCCTTCTATCCCGGATCCATCAGTATAAATCTCTAGGTCAGTGCCATGTTGCATATGATCCCAATGGTGAACCTCAACTTGGTGGCAGTCCAAAGGGGGTGGGTAGTCCAGGAATGACAAGGGAGGGTCGTGGTCTTGATATCCTCCGCTTCTGAAGTTGTACCACTTATGTTTAATTTCAGCCTCTAGATGGAGAGGAAGGCAGCCAGTCAAGACATTGAGGGCCTCGTTCGGTGTTGTTCTATAGGTCCCCGTCAGTGCTAACATAAATGGTCGCTGCGCAGCCCATAGGCGCTTTTTAATTCTTGTCATGTGCTCTTACACCCCAGATTTCTGCACCGTATAACATCATTGGTCGAATGACTCGCAGCAAGAGTTCTCTTCTAGCTTTAGTGGAAAGGCCCCAGTTCTTTCCTGCAAAAATGTATAGCCGGCTGCCTAGTGACCTGACTTTCTTGGATAGGTAAGACACATGGTCTAACCACAGTCCTGATCCTTCAAAAATGAACCCCAAATATTTGAAGCTGTTATCAATGGGGATCAATTTGCCTTCCAGTTTAATAACTGGAGGGCGTTAAAAATTTATTGCAGGGTAGGAATAGGCATCTGGTCTTGTCGAGATTGAACTGTAGTGAGCACTCTTGTACATAGGACTGACATGTCTCCCAGACTAACGGGACTAGCTTCTCTAGTTTCTTTGCAGATGGGGCTGATATAATAAAAAGCCCATCATCAGCAAATGCTTGGCACTTGCCCTTACCCAGGTCGCACTTTGTAATGGCTTGGAACCAGCCCTCCATGAGCACATTCCATAAAATGGGGCCCATCGAAGAACCCTGTGGGCATCCTCTCTCCATTTTCCAGTTCACCCCGTTACAGGAGACCACTCGTTCTCTCAGGTAGTCCACAATCAGGGCCATGAAAGGTACTACACACTTGAGGTGCTGAAGAGCCTCAAGCATTGTATGGTGGCTAGGACTGTTGAAGGCATTGGTGATGTCAAGTGAAAAGAGAACACATTGTTCCTTAGAGCGTTTGATTTCTTTGAGTGTGTGTTGAATGCTCTCCATGGCCATGATCGTGCTATGTCCCGGACGGAATCCGTACTGGTCGCTGTTAAGGCTGCCTCTGGATTCTAGGATGTACACGAGCCTTCTGGAACAGATCTTGTCCAGGTGGCGACCTAACACTGGTGTCAAGCAAATAGGGTGCATTGAATCCTTGGTTTTAGGAATCCAGCAGACAGTAGCCCGTTTCCAAGTCTTAGGGAAGCAGCCAAAAGTGAAGAGCTGATTAAATAGTGCAGTCACGAATTCGGGGATGGTTGCTACAATGTGCTGCAGGGCAGCCACTGGGATGCCATCAGGTCCTGCTGCCTTATGGATACCGACTGAGTAGACTGCTTTGGGAAGCAACAGAAAAAGATGTTCAGGACATACGAGGTGAGCAAGCAGTTGAATTGAATACTGTAAATCCAAGTTCCATGTGCGATTCCCAAGATGCAGCACATTAAGACTGAAAATCGTAAGACGCCTGATCACTATAAATTTCGTGAGAGGCAGGTTTCGCATAACAAAAAAAATGCCCCTAAAAGAGACAGTCAGTCTCCTCCTGTTCAAAAAAATTGTTTTTGTTGTGGCAGTTGTTCACATTTGAAATCACAGTGTAAATTTAAGGGTTACAACTGTCACATGTGCGGAAAAAGAGGCCATTTAAAGATCATGTGCAGAAAAAGGCCATCAGTAGGTGAGTCATCAGAAGTTAAGCAAAACAGTTCTTAATGAAGATCAACAATTAAACTGTAACACCTTCAGTAAATTCATCTATGCAAGTAAAACCCCTTCATGTTCAAGTGAATGTGAATGACAAACCCATGACTTTTGAAGTAGATACAGGTACGGCTGTTACTATTATCGGTGAGAGTCAGTATGAAAAACATTTTAAGATGATTCCATTAGAACAATCACAATTAAAGCTGAGTGCTTTTGGATGTCATGATTTAACAATATTAGGTACCATATGTGTTAATGTGCAGTGGGATGATGAGTCAAGAAAATGTAAATTATATGTAATTAAAGGATATGTAACTTCCTTATTAGGTCGGGATTTACTTAGTGCTTTTAAGAAATAGGTTGTTATGCAGAACTGCTTATCACAGAAATTCAACATAAGTACGGAAAACGAATGTGTGAATTCTACAAAAGAAAATATTTCTTTACCTTCTATTCAAGGTATAGAGGATAAGTTAAAATCTGTCTTGTGTAGATATGATAATGTTTT
The DNA here is from genome assembly GCA_023313115.1 of Rhysida immarginata. Taxonomy (NCBI): domain Eukaryota; kingdom Metazoa; phylum Arthropoda; class Chilopoda; order Scolopendromorpha; family Scolopendridae; genus Rhysida; species Rhysida immarginata. The sequence goes on along the minus strand of JAHWFO010078751.1, from coordinate 12,523 downwards.
TAAACAAGGAGTAGGAGTATGTAATAGGGTTGAATTAACTTGTCTGCGCGTAACCCACCATTAGCCTTGTGTGATAAAATTGGCCAAGAATTGGACAGATTAGTATTGGAAGGAGTTCTTGAATCTGTAATGCATTCTAAGTGGGCAACACCGATTCTTGCGGTAGAGAAGAAAGATGGTTCCATTAGGTTAGCAGGATTGTATAATTTGACAGTCAACAAATTTTTAGAAAAGGTAGTTTATCCTTTGCCTACTTTTGAAACGATTGCAGAAAATTTAGCTGGTGGTTCTTGGTTTTCGTCAATTGATTTTCAATTGGCTTATAATCAATTGCCCCTTGATGAAATTTCAAGTGAGATTATGACCATCAACACTCATACGGGATTATTCCGAGTAAAACGTTTATTTTATGGAGTAGCTTGTGCTCCTGCAATGTTCCAGCATACTGTTGAAAACATTTTTAAGCCCTTAAAGGTACAGCCTTTTTTAGATGATATATGCTTGTCAGATAGCTCTGCAACTGATCATTTGGAAAGGATAGTGTCATTTTTGCAATTGTGTGAAAAGTTTGGAAATCGCTTGAAACGATACAAATGTAAATTCTTTCAAAGCACTGTACGTTTCTTAGGATATCAGTATAGTAAGGATGGTTGCAAACCTTTGGAGAATAAGGTTCAGCAAATTTTGAATGTCCGAGTGCCAGAAAATTTAGCAGAATTGAAAACGCTAGTTGGAATGATTAATTATTATAACCGATTTTTGCCAAATATTCAGGTTATTATGGAACCTTTTTACTATTGTATGAGGAAAGGTAATAAATTTATATGGGGTGCTAATCAACAGAGAGCTTTTGATCACGTTAGGAAATTATTGCAAGATGCAAAAATTTTAACTCCCTTTGATCCTGATAAACCTTTGATTTTATCTGTCAATGCTTCTCCTATAGGCGTGGGAGCAGTTCTTTCTCATGATATTAATGGACGGAGATACCCAGTGGCTTTTGCTAGTGCTGTTTTGTCTACTGCACAGCGTAATTATTCTCAGACAGGGTGGGAAGGACTTGCTATTGTGTTTGGCATAAAGAAATTTCATTACTATTTGTATGGCCATTTTAGAAACAGATCATAAACCCTTGTTGGCAATATTTGGGTCAAAAAGAGGTCGGAATTTGCTGGTAGCAGCAAGACTAATTCGTTGGGCTGTTTTTCTGAATAATTATGACTTTGATATTCGTTATGTGTCCACTAAAGATAATGTTATTCCTGATGGGTTATCACGGTTGAGTGAAACTTCCCTTACGTTTACAGAGGATTCTGTTCTTTCACATGGTAATGTTTTCCAGATTCAGTTATCCTTGCTTCCTGTGACTTTTGTGAATTTGCAAGAACACCGAGAGTGATAAAGTACTATTGAAGATTTTGCCGGTCCTTTCTTCAATAAACGGTTTTTGCTAGGAGTTGATGCAGCATCTAAGTGGCCTGAGATAGCCATACTTGACAGTCCTTCAGCATTGGAAACTAAGTTTGTTCTAGAAGACTGGTTTGCTAAAAATGGACATCCGTTACATGTTCATTCGGATAATGGTACACAGTTTACCAGTCGAGAGATTATGCACTTCCTTAGCAAAATGGTATTTACCAGACGTTTTCTCCTCCATACCATCCTGCTACAAATGGTGCGATAGAAGGTTTTATTAGAGTGTTTAAGAGCACCATGAAGAAATTGATGCGTGAAGGAATACCACTTCATTCTGCAGTTTCTCAATTTTTGTTGTCCTATCGGACTACCCCTACTGTAAGTACAGGAAAGTCACCGTCCGCACTTTTCAAACTTAAAAACATGCGTTCACGGTTGGATTTGTTACTTCCACGTTCGGATTCTTCCATTGTTTTCTTCCCGGTTAGTAGAAATTTTAAAGAAGGTGATTGTTGTTTTATACGTGCTTATTGTGGTTCCAATAAATGGGTAGAAGGAGTTGTTTTGAAGCGTTGGTCTTCCGTGACTTATTTGATCCGTTTACACAATGGTGTGGAATGGAAACGTCACATCGATCAATTGCGTAACCGTCAGTCTGAACAGTTTGTTCTGAATGCGCATCGTCCCAGGCACTTGCTTGATCCAGAGTTGGATTCACACTTTAATGATACTGGGACTGCTGAGAATGTTGTTTTAAGTGAGGATATGATCCTTGATGAAGAGATCGTTCAGCTTGGTGAAGGAGGGGATAGAGGAGGATTGGGAGAATTACAAAGTGGAGTTGATCACGAAAGAGGTGAGGTAGATAGTAGTTCTAATCAGCGAAGTGTAGACCCACAGCAAGAAATTCGTATTTCGGAAAGACTCTGTCGCTTGCCGGTTAGACTTCAAGACTTCGTTATTGATAAAAATAAAAGGGGGAAATAGTTGATATGTATTCACTATTATTAATATTATTGTTTATATTATTTTTGTAATTTAATTTATGATTTGTACGTTTGCTGCGGGATGACTCTCGTCTCCCGCGCTTTTGCCGATTTGTATGTAGCCATCTTGTAAAAGCAACATGCGCTTGAATAAACGTCATTTGTTTTTTGTTAATCCTGCTGCCTTTTCTTTAATGAAATACATCAAAAACTAAACCCCAGATCGACAGTTTAAATTGCAAGGAATCTAAATCAGTAAACGATAAGGTTGGATGGCAAGAATTGAAACTGCGGTGAGCCTGAGGGGATCGGCCTCGTGCAGGCGCAAGAAATAGGAAGCCTAGGGAATGGCCAGGAAGGAAAGCCTCCAAATAAGAAGAAAAGAAATGGCTAAAAATAATAAAGATGCACTGATCTGAATGAAATTGACCTGCTGAATCGAATGAGACAGGTTAGAAAACTGTAGGCCGAAGGGTTAGGTCGGTACGAGCCTCGGTGAGTTTCGCAGCGATGTAGGCCCAGCCTAAGACAATGCAGTCGTGCTATCGCGAAGCAAACAAGTGTTTAAAAACAAATATAAACACACAAAAGACGCCTTGTATGTGAAAAAGTATTATCAGTAATTAAGTATTATCAGTATTACAGTGTTATCATCAGTATTAAGAGATTTTTGACTAAATCCCACGTTGTAGGTTGAAATCCAGGAGAGCATATTTCAGATGCTGTTCACTGTCCGCCATCTTAGTAGATAGGGACATTTTTGAATGGGTTAAAACCCCTGCCCACCCCGTCCAGAGGACCGTAAGGCAGAAAAAAATGAAACCACAGCCGAGGGTGTCCCCACCACATCCCATAGGCAGAACCAGCAGAGAAAGGGATGAGACCCTGCAAGTGGAAGTTTGTTGAAAGGACACCCAAGGGTAAAGGAAAAAATTATCATAATTTCAGATCAAGCAAAATGACCAAGTATAACCAAATAAAAATTGTAAGAAACGCATGTACTACACAGAACTACACAATGTACACCGAAATTTAAGTACATCAAATATTACTGTATACCTATAGATTTTGAAAAATTATAACTAAAAGTCATAAGCTAGTAGGGCCTTTCTTGTGAAGATGTTAAATGCCTCAAGTATATCATTATTCAGGAGAACCCTTTTTTGAAAGGGGATAGCATATCCTTTCTTTTTTAAAGTAGCATGGAGTATCTTCCTGGCCTCTGAAATTTGTGAATGTTCACATATCATTCGAAGATGGTCTGGTCCATGCTCACCTTTGCCACAAGGGCATGCAGATCCTGTCTGTCTTATTTTAAACCATTGAAGATACGTTAAGAATTTACCATGCCCAGATATAAATTGTGTTGTATAATGACTTATATTTAACATATTAGTTGAGACTGTGTCAATATATTCATATACCATCCCGCCTTTTGAACTGTTTGTCCATTCTCTTTGCCAGGTATTTAGAGCCAATTTGAATACTACTCCTTTATAGCTTTTAAAAAAGGGAAGACATTTGGTAAAACATTTACTGGGTAAGATAGTGCCGCCATTTTGGCTTTCATATCTGCAAGTTCATTACCTGGTATACCTGCATGTGCTTTGACCCAGGCAAGTGTCACCTTGATGTTCTTAGGTAACTCAGATAATAGATTACTTACATGAACACATTGTCTACATTGGGCGTGATTACTAGCAATTACTTTGAGGGCCAATTCAGAATCAGAAAAAATAGTAACATTTAAATAGTAGATAGGGACAGTGGGAATCTCGTTAATCCATTCAGGCGTGTCACTAATTAGATGACGAGGCATTTGGCTACGTCTAGAAATTACCCGGGACTGCACGGAAGTGTCCCGAGATGGTTAGAGAAATGTCGAAGCTATCCAACCCAGGCAGTACCTTCTCATGTAGCTGACCGAGTTGGAAGCAGCCCCTTTTCAGGGACTGCTGCTTAGGGCAAGGACAGGAGCCCCGCTAGTATGGCGGTCTCGCGGTCCCCCTCCAGCCCGTTACCACACGTCCCCGTGCCTCGCGGACTCAAATCAGCTACTGGGGTTAATGTGTGACAAGTCATGTGTTGTCTGTGTAATTTAATTATAGGGAATATAGGGAAATAAATTATTGAAATATTTTTAATCGGTAAGAGATTTTATTTTTTGGGGAATTAAGCAATAATTCGTTTGATTAGTATAAATAATTAAATATCAGCTCGATATCGTGTTTATATTGTATATTTTTGGCAGTAAAAATATATTTTTTTAATGGAATATTATTTTCGTTGTATGTGGAAAATTGTTTGGTTTTTAATATTAATTCCGATCTGGCTGCGTCAACAGCGAAAAGCAACAGGAGGCCTTTTTGTTGATTCGTAGCATTGCTGGGAGCTAGAAATTCTAGGAAGATGAGTTCCTAGGCATCCCTCAATTGTTAACTACGTGTTGCTTGTTTGTAAACAGAAACTTCGAGTTTTTTTTTTGGTGTGGATATAAAAAAAGTTCGTCAGGGACGGACGTAGAAAAGTTATGTCGGAAAACGATGTTCTGTTATGATGGCTCTGGAAAACGAGATACTGCTTCTTGCGATGCGTTCACCATAATCTTCAAAGATAAGTCTATTAATACTGTTTTAGCAACAGAGAATAAGTACTGTATCTTTTTGTCTGTGCCAATCCATATTTTAGATGAGTTTTTTAAGAATTTCAGATGCGTAATAGAATGATCGCGTGAAGATGTTCGATGGGTGACGAGTTGTGAGCGGTTCAATGGAAAGTCAATAATGAGTGCAAGTATGGATCTTAAACAAGTATTCCAAGTTGGTGAGATTCCATAGTTGATGACCGCGGTGGTGAGTGAATTTTATCTTATTTTTTTTACTCTGACTGAGAGGACACAGAGGCCACGGATATACTTCTATTAGTTACGCGTTGAGACCGACGAACTGCGTATATAGAGTGTTGCGCTGTTAGGCGACATCAGTGTATTGTATCTTGTTTTCTTGAATATGACACTGTTGTGTAATAGTTAGTTCATGTTAATGTAACTATTGAGATCTGTAGCAATTTTATTTTACCTGAGTTATAGCAGTAAAATTAGTTGCAAGATACGTTTTCAAGCAAAGGACCATCGGGCTGGGTAGAGAGAGTAATTTGTGGTGTGTGTGTCGGCGCTCAGGATCCCTTGCTTATTTTCTCATTAATATGAGACAAGGGTAGTTCCTGCAATAAGCGTCCGCCTAGCACTCTTACAAAATACGGTAGCTAACTGCACGGGAATCGTCGGCGGGGTTTCCGTGGTTCTCCCCGAGTCGCTCATCGAAGTGACGAGTCCTAAAAGGATCACGTGACGCTCTCCGGCGTTACGCCATAGCCACTATGAAAATGATTGCCCATGGCAGACCCGGTTTGTAGATGCTTAAGCACACACTAATAGTAAATTATTTACTCCGACTGATGTGTCAGCTGAGCGTAGGCTTGCTTAATAAATATTGATCGTGTCCGTTTTTATAAGTTGTTGTGAGAGACAGCATGTGTTCCGCACGCCAGATGGCATGTAGGCAGCAATAGTGCAATGGCTAAGGGGCCCCTTTAGTGAATCGCGATTGCGTAGGTTATTCAGTTGACCAGACCATAGTTTAAGAGTGGTACAAACTGTCGTATCTAACATGTAGTATTTGTTCTATGTTTATCAATTTTGATGTCGAGCTGATAAGATTAATGAATAAATAATTACTGTTCTTTAAATTTGGTCGATTAATTTGTGTAGCCTGTGTCATTATTTTCCACTCCTCTAAATCAGTTCTGAACTCAGTTGATGCGCGCCCCACCGAGACTATAGCCAAGGGGGGTGTAGGACCATGCATACTAATGAAGTGGGGGCGTGTCACAAATGTATTGTGAGAAAGGTTAGTATTCCCAAACACTAACAAAAAGAAAAGAATTTAATTAAAATATTGAAAGTCTTTAGTGAAAACTAAAGATATTAAATTAAATTAATAAGGCCTGGGTCGGGGTGTAATAAACTGCTACCATCAAACAATCTTACATGCAAACCTATTAAGCAATATCAGGGACCCTCAGATGGTAGAGGCAGACAAGAATGACAACTGTCTCCGTGACGGAGACCGTGACCTCAAAGCCAGGATGGTCTCTGGGCATGTCAATCCCCGTGCCCCGAAGACCAAGCAGACGTGCTCTATGCGATCCGGGCTTACCCTCGGAAGCACCACATTCTGGTAATTGGCGCGCTTCGAGCGTGCAAGGTCGGACAGGGTCCCTACGCTCGCATCCCAAGCCACCACGCAGTCCGCTATAATAACCCGATCAGGGAGGTGGATCACCAGATCGAGCTTCAAGCGCTCACTGGTCGTTCTGTGGCGCACCAGCTCTCTCTCCACCTGGGGTCCAGGATTGGCGCTGGTCACCATCCTGGAGATTTGCTTGGCGAGATAATCATGCCTAGCCACCCGGGGGAGATGAACGGACTTGGTCGTTGTGAAACGTAGTTTCGGGGCGTCTGTTGCATCTGCGGCAAAGTCTCGATTCAGGAAGATGTGACTGCTTATTCGTGAATGCACAATACAACGCCAGGTTCGACCTGAGCCGCAGTGCCCTCACACAGTCCCCCTAGCAGAAGACTTTGCTTCTGGGCCTGCAGCCACTCAATGGCAATCAGATCTCCTCTGAAGGGGAAAAGATCTTTAGTGGCATAGCGGCCCTCCTCACTAGCCATCAGCTCCGTCCGGTGGTGCAGTAATGCGTTTTAAATTTGATCTTTCTTATTTATACCAACCGGAACGTGGAATCCCCATAAATCCGTTGGACATATTCTTCCACGACCGGCAATTGCAGCATGGTCGTGGCAACGGGGGAGCCCAGCCTATTAAGGCGATAAACGACTGGATTTGGGCCTCAACAGCGGCAAGACGAAGCCGCTGTATACCAAGTCCACCTTCTCTACTTCAGGCATAAACCAGGCAGTTAGGAAATCCTACGGGCATCCAGGTGCGGCGGATGGCATTGAGAGTCCGCCCCTGAAATTTCTCAAAAATCTTTTCATTTATTTTTATAATATCATGGGGGAACGAGGCTTTAACGGATGCCATGGCACGGAGCTCCGCCAGAGACCATTGACCATGGGTCACTGCCTCCTCAGGAACCCTGGCATGGACAGACCGCTTATGCCACGTACAGGCTGCTATCAATTGAAATTCTCGGCCGCATCTGACATGTCGCAGCGGCATGAGTTATTGCCCTTGGCATGTGCTTTTCTGCACTTAGTGGCATGGGAAGTCATGCTCGCGAACTTAGTATGTGAACACATAGTTCGCATGTGAACATGACTTTCAGATCGTGAGCCTCACGCACATGGTCTACGAGACCAGTAACGTGAGGTTGCGGAGCCCCACAGATGGAACATCTGGGGACGCTGCCACTTGGCACTGGATAAGTAAGATTATATTGAGATATAGCCATGAGGCAACTTGTACAGGTGAGGCTGTTAACCTGTACGTTTAGTTAGTGAAAATTTTTCAAATATTAGTTGCCTTGAAACTGCCCCTCGCGTTAGAAAATGGGGGGGGGGGGGCAGACGATTGCCTTGGTTTCAGCCCGAGACGATTGCCTTGGTTAACGGTATGTAAACACTCCGCTCACAAGCTAGTCGGAATCTGCCTTCGGCTGGTCCCTTGATTTTGTGTCTCAGTTACTGACTCTCAACACTAGGAGGTACCAGGTTCGATTTTAAGAGAGTCCGCAAGAGTGTCCCTGTGGTTTATATCTTAAGATAGTCATAGTTACTCCCGCCGTTTACCCGCGGTTTAATGAATTTCTTCACTTTGACATTTAGAGCACTGGGCAGAAATCACATTGCATCAGCACCGGCCTACGGCCATCGCAATGCTTTGTTTTAATTAAACAGTCGGATTCCCCTGGTCCATACTAGTTCTGAGTGAGCCGTCATATGTCAGCCGGTAAGTGAGCAGCAGGCGTTCTGCCACCCTAGCCGCGATGTTCCATGATAACTGCATCGCCGGTCCACGAGCGCCCTTCCAAGCCACCGCGACAGCACGAAGCACCCACGCCACGAGATGCCAACGCAGTTCCCCATCACCGAGAACACGCGGCATGCACCGTGGAAGCAGTGAATGCGCCGTTTGACGGCCCTTCAGAGACACTACGCAGTCCAGTTATCAGTTAATCGCTTCTTCCGATCGTGGCCCCGACTGACCCAGCTCTCAGAGCCAATCCTTGTCCTGAAGTTATGGATCTGGCTTGCCGACTTCCCTTACCTACATTGTTCTATCGACTACAGGCTGTTCACCTTGGAGACCTGCTGCGGATATGGGTACGGTCCGGTGCGAAAATCATTTACTCTCCCTCGGATTTTCAAGGGCCGGCGGGAGCGCTCCGGACACCGCAAGAGCCGCGGTGATTTACGGGAACAACATCCCTCTCGTCCCTCTTGTTCACTTGAGAGAAGAGACGCCTTGGTCAACTTTTTCAGCGCTCTGGGCTCTCCGTAGCATGGGCTGTGTGCGTGGCAGAGCATATCGGGGAAAATTTGTCCTGTGTGCTCTTAAGAGAACAAGACGGCTCTGTCGGCTCTGGTCTGTCGTAGGCACGTTGCAGCTCTGAAGAAGACGTTTCATCCCGTTTCTCGCAAACCTCTTGTTAGATTCGGCTCAAATTTAACAGGCCTGTAGTCCTTTAAGGACCTTATAAATCCTCCAAATTTCATGAATGTAGGTGCTTCGGTCCTCTAGATATCCGCGTTCGTCTTTGTTCTAGTAATGAACAAAGCTCATTCATGATGCGACCAGAGCCGAATTTTTTCTATGTCCAATCGACGCGAAACCGGGATAAAAAGACGCGGGCTAGTAAGGTGTAAGTGCCCGCCAAATATTACGGCGATTGGTCGTGGTTCGAGTTTCCAGTCGAATTTCGCCTAAGTCCCAATGAACAGAGCTCGAGCATGACGCCACCAGACCGAAAATTTCACTATCTCCGAATGACGTGAAACTTGGTGGAATGATGTGGCCGGAAGAGTTACATATGCATGCTAAATATTGAGTAGGCACATCTTCAATTAACCGACCCGGGGTTTCAATATTGAGTAGGCACATCTTCGACCAAGGGTAGACGGTTCGGCGCTATATATAAAGGGAGGATCGTTGAGGCGAATGAAGTGAACAGGAGTCAATATTATCACATATTAAAAGTATTGAACGTTATTAAGGCAAAAGAGCGGAAAATAAATAATTCCTGGGACCTTTACTCCAGCTTCTTCGGACTAGCTCCCTGAACAGGAGGACGAAGTGCGCTACGACCTACGCTCTCTCGTTCTTTCACGGGTGGTGTCCACTTGCACGGGCAAATAGCCATCCCACGGGCGAATGCTAGGATGTTCCTTGAGGCGCCCGCGTTGCTAACAACTTTCGATAAGGAAGGGCACTGTAGGGTTCCCCGTCAATAGAAAGGGCGACTGCTTCAGCTCGGTCTACTAGGGTTTACGACTCCCGAAAATATGTTGCGTACACGCATCTGGTGGAGAGGCAGTGGGCTGTGTGGTCATTACTTTCCGGTGGGAACCGATCTGGCGTCTGCTCGAGCGTTAGTTCGGTGACAGGCCGACCGTTTGACAGGCCACCCGGCTATAGAAAGTCTTGTTTCGCAGGCTTTGTTGATGGCCTGATCCCAGCAGCATATAGGCTGGATTCCTTGTAGCAATCGTATCGACCAGCGGTTGTCACAGAATCATTCCTGGGTTCACCTGAGACACACTATGGGACGTTAAGGTTACGCTTCCCTTTATAATAAAAAGAGGCATGTCGATGGAGCTACTTAAAGCCCGATGACTAGATTTGACGTCCGTGCTTCAGTTTTGACGGTAGAACGTCGTTGCGGCCTGCTGCGAACATCGATTCTTACCGGTGGAGAGTGTATGCAATTGATTTGGTGACAGATTCGAGTGAGCCTTCCACAGGAAGCTGCCCGACATCGTACGAGAGAGAGAGAGAGAGAGCAAACGGCTTCCAAAAAGCAAACTCGGTTAGCCGGAACATCTATTAGAAAGGCGCCGACGGATATATCGCCCGTCCGTGGTGCTACTGTGAGCTCTGCGAAGATTCACGTTATTTTGAAAAATAAATTGGCCGAGGGTGTCTGCGTCCATGTACGCAGCATTGGATACGGCTTGGCTGGTTGAGGAGTGTTTCGTAAGATACCTGGTTGATCCTGCCAGTAGTAATATGCTTGTCTCAAAGATTAAGCCATGCATGTCTAAGTGCATACCATATTAAGGTGAAACCGCGAATGGCTCATTAAATCAGTTATGGTTCCTTAGATCGTACTACCCTACTTGGATAACTGTGGTAATTCTAGAGCTAATACTTGCCGAAAAGCTCCGACTTTCGGGGACGAGCGCTTTTATTAGAACAAGACCAATACGGATCGGAAACGATCCGTTCCCGTTTGGTGACTCTGGATAAATAGGAGCCGATCGCACGGCCCTTGCACCAACGACGCATCTTTCAAATGTCTGCGTTATCAACTGTCGATGGTAGGTTATGCGCCTACCATGGTCGTAACGGCTAACGGGGAATCGGGGTATGATTCTGGAGAGGAAGCCTGGGAAATGGCTACCACATCCAAGGAAGGCAGCAGGCACGCAAATTACCCACTCCCGGCACGGGGAGGTAGTGACGAAGATCTGGACTACCCACTCTTCCGAGGCCCCGTAATTGGAATGAGTACACTTTAAATCCTTTAATGAAGATCTATTAGAAGGCAAGTCTGGTGCCAGCAGCCGCGGTAATTCCAGCTCCAATAGTGTATGTTAAAGTTGTTGCGGTTAAAAAGCTTGTAGTTGGATCTCGGTGCCGGTCTGGCGATCCGCCTTTGCGCGGTCTCACTGCCGGCTCCGGAGCATCCTGCCGGCCGTCCCTCGGTGCTCTTCGTTGAGTGTCTTGGGTGACCGGAACGTTTACTTTGAACAAATTAGAGTGCTCCAAGCAGGCGTGTCCCGTCCGCATAGCCCAGCATGGAATAATGGAATAGGACCTCGGTTCTATGTTGGTTTTTCGGAACCCGAGGTAATGATTAATAGGGACAAACGGGGGCAATTCTTGGACCGTCGCAAGACGAACTACTGCAAAAGCATTTTTCAAGAATGTTTTCATTAATCAAGAACGAAAGTTAGAGGTTCGAAGGCGATCAGATACCGCCCTAGTTCTAACCATAAACGATGCCGACCAGCGATCCGCCGGAGTTCCTCCGATGACTCGGCGGGCAGCTTCCGGGAAACCAAAGTGTTTGGGTTCCGGGGGAAGTATGGTTGCAAAGCTGAAACTTAAAGGAATTGACGGAAGGGCACCACCAGGAGTGGAGCCTGCGGCTTAATTTGACTCAACACGGGAAAACTCACCCGGCCCGGACACCGGAAGGATTGACAGATTGAGAGCTCTTTCTTGATTCGGTGGGTGGTGGTGCATGGCCGTTCTTAGTTGGTGGAGCGATTTGTCTGGTTAATTCCGATAACGAACGAGACTCTAGCCTGCTAAATAGACGTCCGATCTCGGGGTGCCGGTGCCTCTTAAACCCCCCCTTCTTCGATGGAGTGGGGGGCGGGGGAACGGCTTTGCCTCTGTCGGATGATCGCTTCTTAGAGGGACAAGCGGCGCTCAGCCGCACGAGATTGAGCAATAACAGGTCTGTGATGCCCTTAGATGTCCGGGGCCGCACGCGCGCTACACTGAAGGAATCAGCGTGTGCTTTCCCCCACTCCGGAAGGAGCGGGTAACCCGTTGAACCTCCTTCGTGATAGGGATCGGGGCTTGGAATTATTCCCCGTGAACGAGGAATTCCCAGTAAGCGCGAGTCATAAGCTCGCGTTGATTACGTCCCTGCCCTTTGTACACACCGCCCGTCGCTACTACCGATTGAATGATTTAGTGAGGTCTTCGGACTGGCGGTCGCTGCGACCCTCGGGTCGCGGTGGCGTGCCGGGAAGATGACCGAACTTGACCATTTAGAGGAAGTAAAAGTCGTAACAAGGTTTCCGTAGGTGAACCTGCGGAAGGATCATTATTGTAAGATTACTTTTAAAACTCGCAACGAGT
>JAHWFO010078750.1:68116-88711 GCA_023313115.1 Rhysida immarginata | reverse complement strand
ACATATTATTCATCGATGAAAGCTGTAAGTAATTGCTGATTGCTTAAATTAAAACAGCGTGGAGACTGATTTCAAAAACAGATAAGATATTGCCTTAAATAATAACTTTCACCGGACTAAGTTTATAGCATTGGACATACAGTATTATAGACACATTTTAGACTATAACCTTTATTCATCTTTTTTTGTTTCAGTATTAATCTTGGTCATCACCACGTATTGCATAAATTAATTTTTGCAAGCTAATATGTGTGGTATTCGTTGGAAATGGAGGAGAGCAGCATGCAGACCTCAGTGGAGACCAATTTCAATAAGAGGTATAAGATATTGACTTAATAGTAAGGTTGATTATAGCCCCCATGTTGATGTCTAGGCTTAATTAGGCTTACTACTTTCACCCGAATAAATTTATAGCAGTGAACACAAAAACGTTTAGACTATAATCTGCCTTTCCCTTTTTTTTTGTTTCAGTATTAATTTTGATCATCATCACCAATGTGCATTAGGCAACAAAACGTTTGCCAGAAGTTCCAGCCTTAACCGCCATATACGGACAAGGTAGCAGTTTGCAATGGGAAGAACAATTTGAAATGCAGCTTGTGCGATTATGAGAGTCCAACATTAAAATCTGTCAATGAGCATTTTGATGATAACCATCATGTCTGCTTGATCACAGAAGTCCTAACTTTTAATTCTGAGGTAGAATTTAAAGAATGGAAAAAAACACAAGAGCGTGAGTGTGAATCAGCATTTGTTAAGAAGTGTGGGACCAAGAGAAAAGAAAACGTAGTAGTCTCGTTTTATTATTGCCATAGAAGTGTCACTATAAGTCAAGAGGAAGCGGAAAGCGAAATCTAAAGATTATTGGATCAAATAAAATTAACTCAACATGTCCAGCAAACATGAAATTTACAGTTAAAGGCAACAAAGGTAGAGTTGAAGTAATATATATATGAAAACGCATGTCGGCCATACATCAGGCTTAGGACGTCCTGGGTTATCCAGTGAAGAAAAGGATTGCATTGCACAAAAGCTCGCACAAAGAATAGCTATAGACGCAATTTTAGATGAAATTAGAGTTTCGATTGGTGACAAATCTGCTGACGCGACATGATGTAACCAACATTCAAAAGGAATTTAATTTAAATATGGAAATATTCTGTGTGAAAATGATGCTGCAAGTATTGATTCTTGGGTTAAGAGAATGTCTAACCTTGGAGAATCATCACCAGTTATCTTTTACAAACCCCAAGGTGAAGTTTGTGAAGCTTTTCTAAGTCTAAAAGAGGAGGATTTTCTCCTCATTATACAGAACCAGGCACAGAAAGAAATGTTGAAAAAATTGGGAAACGATATTGTATGTGTTGATGGTTCACATGGTACTAACGCATATGATTTTGAACTGACAACCTTAATGGTAATAGATGACAGGAGAGAAGGATTTCCAGCGTCATTCTTTATCTCAAACCGACAGGATGAAGAACTTTATTCTGTAGCATTTACGTGTATATGGGATTCAGGGGTAAACATTCATCCAGAAGTTTTTATGATTGACGATGCAGAAGCGTTTTACAAAGCATTTTCAAAAGTTTTTGGTCCTTGTAAGAAACGGCTCTTGTGTACATGGCACGTGGATAAAAACTGGGGAAAAAATATCACTAAGAATGTGAACCGCCAAGAAAAACAGGCGGAGGTATACAAGTTAGTACGATGCCTACTGACTGAGACAGATGAGCAGGCAGTTGATATGCTGAAGAAAGCAAAAGAAACGGAGGCATTTGGTGTATACTTTGAAAAGTACTATGCCAATCGTCCTGAAGTCTGGGCTTATTGCCACGGAATTAACACAAATATGTACATTGAGAGGATGCATCGTACTCTTAAATACATCTATCTGGGCGGCAAGAAGGTGAAAAGACTAGATAAATCTATTGGAGCTCTAATGAGATTTGTGAAAGACAAGCAATTTGACAGAATAATATCTATTCATCGGGGGAAGGTAACTTTTAAATTGACTAATTTAGGTAAATGACACCAAGCTAGCATTAAACCATCAGAGGAAAGCATTGTTCCAAATTTGCCAAACACCTGGGATGTCAAGTCAGAAACTAAAGTGGGTGAGATTTATACAGTAGAGAGAATTTATGATTGCTCAGAAGAATATCCATTAATGTGCAGGGAGTGCAATGCATGTATTCATAACTACACTTGCACCTGCATTGATAATTCTATTCAGTGGAATATGTGCAAGCATATTCACTGTGTATGCAGAGTAAAGACGAAAGAAAAAGAGCCTGTTGGTAAACAATCAGTGGAACCCTTATGCGAGATTGATGAAATGGAAATGGGTGATCTCACCATTACAGAAAATTTGGCAGTTAAACTAAGAAATGAAGAAACTGAAATACATGTACGTGAACTACGAAGTAAGACTTCACGGCAGAATGATTGTTTTGAGAAGAGAAAGTTGAGAGTAACGGAGATGTGTTCAAGTTTGTGTGCAAAATTAGAAACGGCAGAAGATTGCAACAAAATGATGGAATTTTTATCATCTGTAGAAGTTCGTCTCAGTGCCTACGAACAAGAAAAAGACAAACAGAAAAATAATTCATTTATACTAAAACCAAAGAACAACTTAAAAGACATAATTAATGAACCAGCTAACAAAAAAATTAAGCCCCAGAGGCTTTTCTCAACTCGAAAAAGGCCTAAAAAAGAAAATGCAAAACCAAAAGTCATGCAGAAGCCATCTGCTGAAGAACAAGACGTAATCGCATTCAATTTGCTTCACAAAGTTTCTAATTTTGCCCAATTAAATGATCCTGATGGTAACAGCAGTATTGAAATGGGCGCAGAATCAAATTAATATATTTGCCTAAGTTTGAATGCATGTGTATTTAAATTGATAAATATAACTATGTCCTAAATAAATTTTGACTTCCTCCAGTTCTTGTTTACAGTGCCAAAGAATTAGTTTTTTAATTAACCTGTATTGAAAGCATTGTTTTTTAAATCAATATCCTGGTTTGAGTAATTTTAGATTTAAAAATTAAACATATGAAAATATGTTTTGCTTTTAAAAAATTTATGTTAATCTATACAATTTCAACATAAATTATGTTAATCTATATATTTACAACATAAATTTTCACCTAAACTATGTGAAACAACTAAGAAAAAAAATTTTTGACTGTTTATAATTTCTTCGAATTGTGACTGCTATGAAAACGTATTTTAGGTAAGTGAAATAAAATAATAGTTTTATCTGGATTTGAAAATCTGTATGCAAATTTCGGGGATAAATTGTAATTGTAGAGAAAACGTATTTTAAGTGGGTGAAATAAATTGTGCAAATCATCAGAGGCAAACAAACCGCATAAAATGTTGAAGCTACGTTTCAGCTTCACACCTACCTTGTACAGTGCTGATCGATTAACCGCGCACGGTGACAAGCATATGAATCTAAGTCCATTATATGGATGTTCCATTCTCTCCCTATACGCTTGTGAATCACCACGGCTCTTATGCCCTTGGCCACGGCATAAGGGGGGTTAGTGATGTGCGATGGTAAAAATTTTACCATCGATGGTTCAAAAACCATCGAAATGCTATCGATGGTTTTGTTTCCATTGTTAAAGTTCACGCAAATCGTTATTAATGTTAATAAATTATTTTAGTATATATTTTAATTCTTCAATCATTACAAACATGTATTACATTAGAGAAAAAAATAATTTTTATTCAATATCTAAGTTGTTGAGTTCAGAAATAGATAAACTATTTAAAATCAACAATTTTTCTAAATGCTTTGGATTCAGCAAATTCCTTTTTTTGGTAATTGTATTGCCAGCCTTTGAAAATAACCTTTCAGCCGGTACTGAAGTTGCTGATACACACAAATACTTCATTGCTAAATTCGTTAAATGGAAATTGAATTTTTCAATATTTTCCCAAACTTCTAAGGGATTTTTCCTAGCATCTTCAAGTGGGGCTGACAAATATTGCTTTAAAGATAAAACTAAATTTGTTGGGATATTTTTTTGTTTTTCTCTTTCCCGATGTAACATTTTTCTCCTTGCTGCCCATAAATCATTTTCAACATTTCCATCCTCTTCAACTTCTTGAGGTTCAGTAATTGGGACATTTTCTTCTTCAAAAGTTTTCAGTTCTTCATTGATGCGTTCAATGGCACAAGCACAACAACTTTTGTTTTTAAAATCTGATTTCTTAAACCTCGGGTCCAAAATCGTTGCAATATGTATGCAAATTTTTTCTCCACATGGCGAAATATTTTATCTAAATTACTGAATGCACATGTGATTAATTTTTTCCCTTCTTCTTTCGCTGGTTTAAGTTTTGCTAAGCCAGCTGAAATGATGCCAAGTAATGGTATGATTTTGCTGATAGTGGTGTTTTCAGATGAGATCTCTAAAGTCACTTAAAAAAATGACTTTAAAATGATTATAACATCATGCAAAATATCATGGGTGAGGCAACAAGGGAATGGTCGAAATTAGAAAGGGTTAAATGAAGCGGCCAATGAGAAGGCATACCATGACAAGACGTTTAAGAATCTGAAATATCGCGATATTTATTGATACCGGAGACTCTCTGGTCTATGTTAGTGTTAGTTAAAAACCATCGATGGTTATCACGATGTATCAGCATTTTGAAACCATCAATGTTCCGATCCATCGACCGCCAAAACCATCGATGGTTCGATGATGTATCGATGCATCGCACATCACTAAGGGGGGTGCAGATCAATTCCCTTCGAGGCTCACAGCAACGGCTGCCTCTGTGTGTAGCGGTGGTGCTTGGCATCTCAATGGAGTGTTACGACAACCTAAGCTCTGCCCTCCACTTTCTGCACAGGTACTAGCGCCCTGGTCGAGTCTTGGAGTGCCCCAGCTGCTTCAACCTACCGCCCGCCTGCAAAGGCGTGGGTAGACCAGAACCCTTGGTATGTCACCACTAGAACGCTCTGGCGACATAACAGGCGGTTCAGGACCACCGACACCAAGCACAGGGTGGGAGGGAGAGGCATCGTAACCCCAAAAAGGCACTTCTCCTTCTACCTCTTCTTTTTCTTTCCTCTCTTTCCACTGTCCTCTCTTCTTTCTCTCTATAACTTTTTCTTTCCTTCTCTCTATCTTTCTTGTTTCCGGTTCCTCTTCTTTCTCTTTCCTTTTTCTTATCTTTTCATCTTTCTTATCTTTTTATCAGTATTTAATAAAGAAATATTATTCATAAAAAAATTATTAAAAACTATAAGAAAAGCAGAGATGGCCGCCGTTTGTCAAAATAGCGGGTGGAGGGGGCGACCAGCTGGTTTTATCTTATCTTTTAATCCAAAATGGCCGCTCCGTTGCCATGGCAACCAAAATGGCGGCTAGCTGGACTTATCTTTTCATCCTATCTCTGCTGATTGTCACAAAATTTGGAAGAGGGCAAGGTTAATTGTGTCCAAATCCCAGTTTGTGAAGATGGAAATAGGCAGGCGAAAGATAGGAGGATTAAGCAGACGATAAAAGATAGGAGAAGTCAGGAGAAGGGAGCGTCGGGCGTTATTAATAATAGGAGAAGTCAGGAGAAAGGAGCGTCGTGTGTTATTAATAAAGATATTAGAGAAGCTAGAGAGAGAAGGCAGATGATTGGAGCAGTTGCTGTCGTTAGAAAGAAGACGGGGAAGGAGCCAATAGAAACGGGCGACGAGAGGAAAAAAGAGATTTGGAAAGAAGGAGAGAGAGAGAAAGGGAGAACAAGTTTGGGAAGGAAGGAGGACGAAAGGGATTGCGAAGCGGTCGTGTTCAAGCTACCTTCCTAGGGACCCGGAGTCAAGGGGAACTTCAAAGTGGTCACACGGGCAGCAGGTTAGGCTTATAGATAGTTCTAATTATAACAGAGCCACAAGTAAACCTCGCTGTCGTGTGTTCCGCGGGAAACGTGAAGTGCTTTCCCCCCGGGAACCACAAGGGGAAGGTCAGCGGAAGACACGTGACATTGACCGCGGGAATTCCGAGCCGAACTGGACAAAGCGGACGAGTGAAAGCGGAGCGGAGTTTTCCACGTTACCAGGCCTCGCGAGTCCGGTAGTTTGCGCTGCAGAAAGAGCGCTGGATAGAACAGGCGACGACGAAGGTCGGTCTACTGCATCGAAGGAGGTTTGCAACGTGAAGAGAGTGGAACATAACGAGCAGGTGGAACATAAACTAAGTTTGCTCAAACAGAAGTTTCCGACGGTACATCTGCCGTATTTTAGAGGAGTTGGAGCCGGCCTGTAAGGCATATCCAGCCGGTCTGCATCCTCAGGGTAATAGTAACGTAAGCGCGCCTACCAGCGGTGTGCAGAGCGAGGCGCGTTGCGAGGCTCGGTCAGCCAGCTGTTACAGTAAGCATATTTCAGTATTGGAAGTGCAGCGCGTAACTGCAGGCGGTGTACATAATTTTCTATCGTTATCTTGCTTTTACTCATACTTACTTATTTTTGTTTGGTTTCTTCAGGTGCACGAGTTGCGTCACTTATCCCCGACAACGTTCCAGTCATTTGGGTTCCGGCAATCCTCCTACCAAAAGGGTTGCACGACGGGTTCACCGTTAATGTCCAGTTGCCATAGGATATTTAAGTCACGTTAGCTAAAGAGTAGCTTTTCCGGAGGAGGACCGTAGTAAAGGCTTTACACGGTCGCAGTTCATGTTGATGCAAAGTTTTTGTAATTAATTGTTTTGTATTAATGGATTGATAGTTTTCTTTTAATTTTGTTCATATATTGATTATTGGCATCGGTATTTGGCACCCAGCAGGTGTGCTTTAATAACTGTTATTTTATAAATGATGTTAATTAGCCATTAAATAAATATTATTTAAACTTTCAACTGCGTAACTTTGCCGCATTATTTTACACCCTACCACATCCTCTTAGGTACGTTACACTGATAAAAAAGGATCAGGTGGAGGCCAGTTTGTGTGTGAAATTCATCTCAAACCGAGTCAGAGCTTCAAATTGCCTGGTTATTCTGTTTACCGCAAGGATAGAACCCTTACAAATGATGCTGGCACTGCGTCTGGTGGGGCAGCAATCATAGTCACACAAGGCATCGATCATCGTGAGACCACTACTACCACTTTCGTCGGAATGGAAGCCGTGTCCGTGATCATAAACGACGTGGACGTAGGGGAAGTTAAATTTATCTCCTTGTATAACTCGCCCAGGTAGAAGCTTGATCCCTGCGAGCTCGATGAACTGCTAAACGGTTCTGTTCCAGTAATTATGGTGGGTGACTTGAACACCCACACTGGAATTCCAAACGCATGAACCATAATGGCTCTATCTCCATGGTTATTTTATGAATCAAATTGACACCAATACAAATGTTCCAATGGCGCCCACGGGAATCCCGTATGGCCCAAGACCGACAAGTAGGAGCCCCGGGTCCAAAAACCAACAATAAAAACGATCTTAACAAAGTATACAAGTATAAGATAATGCTAAACTAGAGGCAAGGCAAGCAGGCTTACAGCCTGTGAAATTTATGTTTTGAGGATTATAAGCATTTTTGGTAGAAATGGATACATTCAAATCAGCTTTTGAGAATCATTCCGTTTAATATTGGTTTGCCTTTAAAATTCATTACATCTTTTCTGGAACTCAATGACGGTCATCCATGCCACCACCTTCCCCGTCACCGAGTTTTTAGGTCGTCGACAAATGCTCTGAATTTCAAGCAAAGACTATCGCGGGTCTATGCATCGATGTTTTGTACGGATCCAGCTGTTATGTTATTTCAGTAATCTGGATTACATGTAAATGTGATGAAGAGATTGGTTTCCCGAACTTGGGCACCATGGCCGCTGCATCCTGGTAGTTTTTCTGCCTTGCGCGTTTGCTCTCAGTAAATGACCTAGGTAGGACACAGACCTTTCCTGCATTTCATATTAAAGTTAATAGCCTGATTATGAACGAAATCCATCAAGTCAAGTTTAGCCTCCACTCTCAAAGTCTTCTGATTATCATTCACCCAGTGTAGACGGTCTCCTTCAACTTATAAAACGCGAAAAGAATATACTGCTGAGTAAGTTTCGCCGGGTGTGACACTGGATTAAACAATCCTGGCCTTTTGTACAGTTTGTAGGAGTAGAAGGCTAACATGCTGACTTTCGTGCATTCAGTGCTCCTGAATTTCTGAATGAGAAAACAGCAAAGGAGTAAGTCATTGGATCACAGTTCGGACTCAAAATCGACATGTGTTGTCTGTTGTTCCCCATGCTTTGGTAAATGCATAAATCCCGCTCAAATGTTGGTTGGTTCTCCATCGTCGGCTTCAAACACCTCTGCTACCTCATTGACAATTGGCAAATTATATCTTCTGGAATCATGCTGTATTATCCACATTTGAACATTTGCTGTGGAGTGGGCACAGACACCCTTCATCATTTTGTACAGGGTGTTGCAAAAATATACAGGACAGTACTGCTGGATAGCTTATCCTCTCGCTTCAGGGGCCCCTTCTTAAAATGATAATTGGGAAATTTTATTTTGTTAACTCATTTACGCCGAAATTGAGGCTTCATATTTTAAATTTATATTCTGTAGCATGTAAATATATATAAATAATTTACAAAGACATAAAAAATTACATCTATGGACAACAGCATATAATTTTAAATAAAATCTAAGTTTGGAATCGCTAGGAAACGGGATAAGAACTGACGTCAATACTTAGTTTTCTTGTTAAGTGAATTAAAAGTGAAAATTAAAAATTAATTTTAAATTTTTATTTTTGAGTTATCCCGGAGCATGTTTAAGTATAAATATATAGAATTCCTCTTAATTTAAACATGAAAAATTGTTTATTGACTCAAGTATCATGAAATAATTGACTACTTATTGGACTGCATTTTCCTTTCATCGAAATTTTTATTGTGAACTTTTCGGACCTTAATTTCAAAATTCAAATTCTTCAAGACCTTCAGAATTCAAAATTTTTCATCATTTTCATTTCATATTGTCACCTTTTAAACAAGTGCTGAGTCAACAATGAAGTCCATTTCTACGAGTTGTGAAAATTATTGCCAGGACTTGAGATTACTTGGACTGTTAAAAATTTTATTTAATAATCTTGTAAATTTTATTAGTTTTAAGTCCTTTTTTAATTATATTATTGTAATTTCTTTATGTCTTCGTAAATTATTTTTTATGTCTTTACATGCTACAGAATAAAAATTTAAGATATGAAGTCTCAATTTCCATTTTTAACAATTTCGGTGTAGCTGGGTTAAAAATTTTTTCCCAATCATCATTTTATGAAGCGGTCCCTGAAGCGAGAGGATAAGCCACCCAGCAGTACTGTCCTGTATATTTTTGCAACACCTCGTACGCACGTGCAAAAGCGTTGATGTTTCTGATTTTCCTATGAAATTTAGGTTTGAGGATCAGAACCGTTTACGTTGAAATTGCGTAAGCAACAGAAACTCATGCACCAGTGTATCTATTTCTGTCGAGTTATAAACAAAAAAGAATTGGTATAACCACAAAGGCATTGATGATATGACCATTAGATTAGGATTACTTTATTCTTACTCACAGAACAAAAATGCTTTGTAGTGCATTCTACATTTGAGCATCATTTCACTTACCTTATAAATATCCGTCAATGTTTATTTTCATATGGATCATGCTAATTATCTAACAAAATTCCACGGAATACACAGTTATAAATATAATTCTTGGAGAATGTATAAAGATCATTGGAGAATATTTTTCCTTGCTTGGAACACGATCTGAATTGAAATCTAAAAATCTGCTTTGTTTACCCGAGGAATGTAAACAAAGCAGAGTGAACAATATTTGTTGTCAGCTCCACTTCCACAATGGCACGCACCAGGCATGTTAACAAAGCAGAGTGAACAGTTGTTGTAAGTTCCGCCTCGTGTACCACTTCAGACTTTAGAGAAAGAAAGATTAGTAAGTGTTAGTGAATTAGTACTTTCGAGGCGTCCAGCAATGCACTCAGCACAGAATTACAATTACCAAAAGTGAGCGCGACCGCCTTAATACGAGCACCAAATTAACAAGATCTGCATCGTCACTCTGATCGACACCTCGTTCATATGACCAGCCAATCAAGGGTTATCAAACAGACACAGATGGTAAATCAATTTCTGAGCCTAAAATGACGTCCTAAATTAAAATGAGATTTACCGAAAAGCAAGACATTTTCGTTTTCTACGAAAGGACGAGTATAAAGTTAGCTTATGAATTCCCTAAGTAAGCTTTGCCCATTCGACAATGCCAGCAAACGAGACTCGATTACGTCCATATTTATTTTTTGTATTCGGAAGGTACACATTTGCCTTTGGCTTGTACAATAATTATGATTATCAAGTACTAATCTTAAAGCAGTCATGTTGGTTATGTGCAGGAGTGAATTTAGAGTCTTAAAGATAAAGATACATAACTGTTTTTGTAAATCTAATGAATGGTAAATATTTTTATATAAAAAAAGTTTTGAGAAACTGAGGTTCTACTGGGGACTTCAGAAGAGTTCGGAAAAATCATTTTTGCAACTTCAAAATTCTAGATTGGTTGTAAGTTGAGGTAGCGCCCCAGAAAATAACACGTAAAATAAATGTTGGAAAAAGTAAGTCTATCAGTGCGTAACATAATAACATAAGTGCTGGAAAAAGTAAGTTCACGCGTTTTACGTCATACTACGAAAACGTGGGACGAAAAGGCGAGGCGACCCAGAAGAATATTTGTATCGTGCTCGAACCCGGAAAGATGATCGGGTAAAGGTAAAAGGACATGGAAGAAGAAACAGAAAGAGAGAGCGAGAGAGAAGCAAGGTGGCTTCGAGCGGGGAAGGTCGTAAGATAAATGACGAGCGACCGCTCGATGAAAGGCTGGCGAACGCACAGTCGAATCTAAGCAAACCGTCGCTGCCAGATGCAGAATTCGTGGTAAGCAGTAAGAAGTAGGATAGTTTAAAAGACAGAAAAGCGGGAAATGGAGGAGCGCGAGCGGGAGATAGGCGGAGAACAACACAGTTGATGAGAATGGGAAAGGGAGGTTGTAGGGACGACCTCGGTTATCCATAAAGGAATGAGGACGCTACTCGTCGCCGCCTCGGAGAATGCAACAAGGACCGTAACAAAGAATAAGGTCAGTGACATTCATACGCAAGAGTCTGATTTAATACATAACCAGCTATGCCCCTCTCAGCCTCTGCGAATTAGCCCCGTACTTCATATCAGGAAAGCGTCTGTTGTAATAACCCGGCCAGTACAAGTAAGTGCTGTTACTTTCACTAAAATTTATCGTGGCGAAATAGCAGCGGGAAGCAACGTTCAATGTTTATGGCCATGGGAGCATCTGCATATTTGAAACATAGTGTGGGTTTTTGTGTGATATCCGAAAATGCTATTGTGTAATTTCGTCCATGATTTAGTGAGCCAGGCCAAGCGTTAGCGTAAATCACTTGGGCTGTTTGGCCTGTTGTTCAATGGACATGGTGAAATTTAAGTGCGTCGGGAAGGTGTCATTGATTATACACCCTTATTATACAGTGTGTCCAAAAAGTCTGGTAACATGGCAGATATCGCAAAGCTGCTTTGTAGGCGAGATCTGATGAGTATGGTTTATAGGTAATGGGGGGGGGGGGATTCATTGCCGTACTCAATTTTGACCTTGCCGTACTCAAATTTGAGGTCATCCATTTGCTAACTCGAAAACTATTAAAGATAAATAAAAATTTCTAATTGCTACCCTGTAGAGCAACACCAGATTAGTCTAAAATCAATTTTATTCACACCCTTCCCCTTGAAAGATTTTGAGAAAATGGGCGAGAAAGAGTTATTCAAGAGTGTGCTTCCCCTTCCCCTGCCCAACGGTATGCTTCACTGCAATGCAAATGTGTAAAAACCTCAGCCAACCTGCCCAGCTAAACCTGACATTAGGTGACTCTTTCTAATAGTTTTCGAGTTAGCAAATAATTGACCTTAAAATTGGGGTCAAGATCAATTTTGAGTGCGGCAATGAATTCCTTAACCCCCTATTACGTATAAACCACACTCATCAGATATCGCCTACCCGGCAGCATTGAGATATCTGCCGTGTTAGCAGACTTTTTGGACACCCTGTATAACTAAAAAATAGTGAATATCACCGCTCAACTAAAGTAATTGTGCAATAATCTAATAAGTGAATATTTCGCCAATATTATGTGACAATCTAATGAAGTCTATACCTTGGTTAAGCCAAAGCCAACGCTACCATCTGACGAGACTTAATTCTAATATTTTGTTCAGCAGACAAAACTCCATTAAAAGTGTTTGGCGTGCGGATCAAGCTAAGAAGGGTATCTTATCACCGTCTACATAATTGAATGTATGAACTTTTATATAATGAATTAATGCTCTAACTTTACAATTAAAATTACTAATGCATATTTATTTGGAATTCTGTACGAGTTGTACCGATTTCGCCTGAAATAAATCATTTTGTTATTTGACTATAACCCCGTCCCTGTCTGGATAATTCCACTGTGCAACATTAAAAATATTCATGACATAAGTAGCACAGTCTGGAGATCGCACCCATATTTCGATTTAGTTTTGACATAAAGAGTATTTATATGAGGGTCCCATGACAAATCGTGCGATAGCTTAACTCTTAAATATCTAAAAGACTCTACAACGCCAATCAGACAGTTATCAAAATATATATTAGGAGCTTTAGGAACGTCTTGCTTGTTTATCTGGTAAAAAACATGACTTATGACTTTTTAACATTAATTTTAAACTGTTCTGTTTGCTCCAAATACATAACCCAGCGGAAGCATTATATAGCGCGGCTAGAAGGTCATCCAAGCCCTTATTAGCGGTCAATAAGGCCACATCATCCGCATATATTATTACTTTTATAAATCTACAGACCACAGGGAGTTCATTATTAAATAATGCAAACCAAAGAGGGGATGACATACAGCCTTGTGGTACTCCCTGATTACTAGTTACTAGGGACGAAGAAATACTTGCACAGCACATGAAGTATTTCCTGTATCGGAGAAAATCCGCCACCCAGTCTAATGGAGGTCCGTTAATATGATACTAGGCTCTAAGCTTAGGAAGAAGTAATGGAATCGACACAGTATCGAATCCTTTCGAGAAATCAACAAAGACCGCCGCAACGAGTTTGTTATTTTTCATTTGGATAGCAATAAACTCAATGAGCTCATAGCAAGCCGTTTCAGCCTACATGGTACGCATCCGTGTTGACAATTTCTGATACATCTCATCGAAAAATATATTGCGAAAGACGCTTACAGAATTATTTCTCCAGGATTTTCTAAAATACCGACAATATTGTAATAGGCCTATAACTGCTATAAAAGGTTGAGTCCCCTTTTTTAAAATAGGCGTAACCCGAGAGAGATTAAGGGCTGTTGGAAACGATCCAGATGTTATAAAAATTAAAAACATCAAGACGTCGCGTTCACGAGTAAGTCGTTCAAAAGCAGTTCATTTGTATAAGTGTTGTTCAAGATGTCAGCCGTAGAATAACCTCTGGCTGCTAATTTCAGGTAATGTAGACAGTGATGACCGCATGTGTCAGACGTCTGATGTTGCACTATTCTCGTGTTGTAGATCCATTTTTCCGAGTGCATAAGCATGAACTGGTGGAATTGCGGTTGAGGAAACATTCCGAAAGAATCAAAGATGTATGCTTGTTTGCAGGACGGTATAAAAAAACCACCCAATGCGAGCCTGGCTTGCTGGAATCATCCGTATTAGCAATGAGTAAAGCTGGATGCAGAGGCTTGAGTTGAAGCACCAAGTCCGCCGGGAAAACACCTCTTGCCATAGTACATGTGAATGGATCTCTCTCGAGAGCCCTCCATAGCTCTTGCGTATCCATCGAACTTAATTTGTGAAATCGAAGCTCACGGTTCTGTCTTTATTGATTTCCAAGAGATTCTGATATTGACAATAAGCAATCAGATTCACCGAATTTGCTAAAGGTTCGGAAAACTGAACTTCAACGCTTAACGTACCGTTACGTATAAGGTTATATCTATCTGTATAATAATTCCTGTTCCCCGAAAGATCAAAGGCCAGAAATGTGTAACCAGAACCGTAATCGAACTGACTGATGTCAACATCTCTGTCTTCTTTCCAAATCCCCAGTGCTTTCATTGTTTGCATCGTCAGCATTGTCCATTTTACCACTCGTGTCTTTACAATACCCTGCTGTTGTGAGTTGACTTTGTTTAGAAGTCTGCCCATAGTTCAAAAGAGTTTCAAAATAAGCTCTGTACGGATATAAGTTATTACTATGACTAACTAACGTATCACCTAGATAGCAATCGACTTGTGAGAACAGCGAATGTAAGAAAAGGTTCACAGGTCCTGTTTTATCACCAGCTGGTAACGGTCCATCCCCTTTGTTGATAACGACTTCTAAGTTTAATGTAGATTGATCGAGATCCGTGTAAAAATCTGCCAAACCAGGTACGTAGAATTCAATAGGCCCGTCTTGGTTGATGATGGCTGTTGGCTGGTACCCCGTGACGTGTCGCTTTTCCTGTTGGCCACTCGTGTGAGGTATAGAAAAAATGTCGAGATCGCTGTTGAGACATTCAGCGCTCAGCTGGTGTATCATTGATGCCATGATTACGTATGTATTAGGTGAAAACCGATGATAAAGGACGTATGTTTAAAATCGGCTTAGAACGTAGTTTTCCCGGTGTTTTTGTCGACTTCTTCTGTTTCTTCCTCTTCTTCTGTTTCTTCTGCACGTTTTTCAGTTTTTTTGAACGCTGCACTCGACTTCTTTGTCTGTATTCACTCTTTAGAAAGGTCTCCACGCTGTTGCCTCTGGGTCTTTTTACATGTGAATGAGTTGGAAATGTCGAATTTCGCCTTTTAACACGACCTCTACCTCTCTGAACTCTAGCACCCATTTCCTGCAGGGTATTACCTCCAGCTTCTTTCATTCGTGATGACAGCGACTGTTTAAAATTTTGACCATGTATCACATCATTTAAAACGGAAACACCGCCCTTTAGGGCATGTCACCCGAGAATCTTGCCCACGGATTTGAGTAAAGGTGTTGCCAGGCGAAACAGATTTGAAAATACTGAACCAATCCCATTGCCTCTCTGGTAAACCGAGCCTCTAAACACAGGTAAACCATTCCCTCTCTGGTTTAAATAGTAACAGCTAGTGTCATGATATGGAGGTGTATATCTTCTTCAGGAGTTGGAAAATTATTGTTTCTAAAGGGGAAGTGGATTCTAATCCATAGTACGGCGATATTACTTCTTGGCTCGGCTGATAGGGGATATGCATCTTGAAGTAATCGAGGAGGAGAGAAAAAAGAAATCAACCTCGCACTACAGTTGTTTCTTACGAAAATGTAATTTCACTATGGTTTTACCTGTTAAATAGGCGAGCAAATCACCGTGGTCGGAATGAACCGCGATTTCAATCGTGTCAATGACGTTTTTACTTAAGGGAAAGTAGTCGGGTGAATGAAAAGTCTGATAAATCACTTCTCGTCTGGCATGTGAAACAGGTATGATTCGTAGGAGCGGAGCGAATGTGTTACCCACGACCTGCGGCTGTATGATGTCTGTATACAGATAATAACCATGTATGCCACGTGTAAGATCTATTGGGATTGAACCCTCACCGCTAACGAGTTCTAGGTCGGCAAGTTCAGCTTGTCAACCCAATGTGTAACATAAACCCTCGCTAAAACTAATATAGCGGCCTTCTGTGCATTTGAAATGAAAACATTTCTTAGGTGTGAGATTGATTTTGTAAAAAGCCTGTTCTTTCAATGGAATCAACTTAACGAGCGCCTCGACAACATCGTTACGACTATCATAATACCCTTCGGGAATTTTTAAGATGCACTGTTCTGGAGTGTCAGGTGGATCAAAAATAACACAGCTGATAAATCCGTCCTTTGTGTCATTTAAGGGCATAGTAATAGGCGTTTTAAATTTCTTGTTTAGAAACCTACCAGGTATAAACCCAATGTTGACATCTACCGGGAATTCGATGAACTGTGTTGAGGACCCCGTAAACAATACAAGATCATTAACAACCTTTGTCTCGACGCCCTCCTTTCTAAAACTATCTTTTAGAAAATCAATTGCAGCTACCCTATTTTGCAGTTTGGTACTCTTAAATTCAACAATTTTTTGATATAGAGGTGCCGACTTGGGATACCTTAACGTAACAGAAAAATCGGACACCCACTTAAACGGACGGTTGTAATCCGGAGTTAGAGAGAAACGGTCCTCGTAGAAAATGTTTGGCGAAACATTGAACAACTTACAGAATTCGGGCGTGTTAAAGCGAATCCCGACATTCAGAGGCAAACTCATGATGACGGTTTGGTCTAAAGAAGGGTTATGGTAAATGAGAACATCTTTCAAATAGGCATGTAACACCAATTCAACTTCGATTAGGAAAGATTGGAATGTCGGAATTCTTACTGGTGAAACAATGCTGAAATCGATTTGTTCATCTATGTGATCAGCCTTGAAACCTATTTCGAAAGTGTTGTTTACCGTCGTAATGTTCTTGAAGAGGGCTGGGAAATGTGTTTCCGATAAACCAACCTCCCATCGCCCTTGGAAACGTAGCGTCCTCGGCAGTCTTGTGATAAAATGAGCTGTTGTATTGGAATGAATTTATTCGCCCGTAGGTGTGTTTGATGGTAGCGTAACATAAAAATCCGTGTCTTCATACATGATGGTAGCACTCGGACCCAACTGCTGTCAAACGCCTCTTGTCAAGCATTTAAAAGATCTATCTCTCGTACCCAGCTGTTCATGCTGGCCGGGTAACCTTGCCATTTCACAAAAGCTTCGCGAACACCACGCCTCGTGCGCCAGCGAATAATCTGTTCAATGTTAAAAACTTCAGGTTTTTTCACCTTTTGTAACTCCTGATCGTAGAATACACCTGAGATCTCGTTGCCATCGTAATCTTTAATTTTATACACAACAGGTTTTCTATAAATGATTTTTGAAACCTCAAACACCTCCTCTATCCAGTTTGGAAGATAGCCTTTATCAAATATGTTTTTCACTTTCGAAATACGTACGTAATCACCGACTTGCAACCTTGGCTTTGCTTGTGGTGCTGCTGTATAATTACTCTGTTGTTTCAACCATAGAGCAGGGGCATTTCGGTCATTGACAACGATGTGAATCGTTCGTCTGTCACGGCTTTCAAATCTGATTCTGTGGTGAAGAAATCGACGTCGAGTGCTTTAAAATAATCTTGAACGTGCTTGTTTAAAAATTCCTTCCCTTTATCGCTGTTCACTTTTACAGGAACACTGCTGAGTGTGAAAATTTTTTGAAAGGCTTTCTGAAGTTCAAGTCCCCTCTTCGTTTTTAGAGGAATGACCCACGCATAGCGCGAGAAAACGTCGATGCAGGTAAGTAGAAATTTATAACCATCGTTCTGTTTTGACAGACTGGTCAGATCAACCAAGTCCACTTGAAATTGCTCAAATGGCGCATATACACGCATGCGATTACGTGGGTAATGATGACGCACCGGTTTATGTAGCGTATAAGCTCTCACACCCCTTAACCATTCACGTGTCTCTTTTTCAGAATGATTTGTTTGTTTAGCTAAACCTTTCACGCCACCAAAACCGGCCGCATTAGCGGGGTTAGTAAATGCATTATCCATGACCAAAATTTAAATTAAGTTATGTAAAGAACACATCTGTATTTATTTGAAACAGCAGACGTAGAAGGAACTGTAAAAGAGTTTGGAAAAAATTTGGGTACCCGAGAAACAATAGTGAATTAGTAATTAGGTAATCCGTTGAGGGGCCAGTATCCAAACCCCTAGCCGGAATCAAGGGTTTATAAGCGAATCAACAGGTGTTCACTTGTAAGACAGAATCAGCTAAGTGAATTTTGCTAAGAGCATCAGGACCCCTCTAATCTTCCACCCTGGTGCACCAGGGGTATATCAGAGGATTATAAAATTAATTTTATTCCAGCCTTAGGCCACACCCAAATAAAAGCCCAACGCCCAAATTAAAAGGCCAACGCCCAAATTCTAAGACCAACGCCCAAATTAAAAGACCAACGCCCAAATTAAAAGGCCAACGCCCAATTAAAGGCCAACGCCCAATTTAAATGGCCAACACCCAATTAAAAGGCCAACGCACAAAACAGAGGGAGGTGAGGTGGTGGGTCACGTGAGGCGCAAGCTACACGCAGATTGGTTGAACGCCTGTGCAGGAAGGGGTAGGGGGTGGTGGGGGGTCACGTGAAGTGAATGCTGCACGTTGATTGGCTGGATTAGGCCACGCCCACCTCATTAATATGCGAACATTTGAGGATGTACTCTACTTATATAGCCGCCTCATTTATATTTATTGATTTTATTTTATAATATATGATCCTGAGACTTTCTGGCTTTTCGTCTGGTTGCATTTTATTCTGCACCCTAGGAATCACTGTTACTGTATTTGAAACTAGTTGAAACCACGCTCTTGTTTTCACCGAGTCGAAGCCCCGCACCTAGCTATAACGTCTTATGCGCGTTTTCTCTATGTATTTGTCAAACAATGACCATAGTCTACTGGTAAATTAGAACTAAAAATTTTAGCTTCTTAACAAGTTCAGCAATCTTAACGAATCTTATTATTATATTGCGTGGCAGCAATTGAAATACGTATCAGTTAGTTTCCGCCTACGTAGCGATCGTTCAAAAAGGCCCTGGATATTTAGACGCAGTGATTACGGCTGATGAAAGCTGGCTTTACCATTATGACCCTGAAACAAAGCAACAATTGACCCAGTGGAAGACACTTTCATCCCCAATGCCAAAAGAAGCCAAGGTTGTGATGAAGAAGGGCTTTCCTGAGAATGTGCTGTTGAAGAGCTTGGAAAAATCCGACGTAATAGGCACCTTATAGTAGTTTTGGGTGAGAAAACTTGCTGGTACACCATTCCGGTAATGACGAAGAACGAAATGACCATAACTTTACCTGCCGATTTCAATTTTTTTAATATTAAAACATTATTTATATTAGAGCCCTTCCATAACACATTCTTAAATATAGCCAATAATAATAGTAAGGGAGTATATGTCGAAAAAATAGGCTCCGATGGGAATGTTATTTTTTCATCAGGAATGGTCTCCTGATGAATAATTTCGATGGTGTCACTCCGCAGTGCGTGGTTTATACTGTAGGCGTGATGAATCAAAGTGGCGTCCTGTTGTTTTAGAAAATCATTATTATCTCGTTTTTTATTTTTTTACCATTCAGCCGTAATCACTGCGTCTAAAAATCCAGGGCCATTTGAACGATAACAAAATCTGATGGCACAATACTGCTGCATAGGCGGATTGAGAAACTAAACACTATACTGCTGCATACGTACTTCAGTTGCTGCCGCGCAGTATTGAGAAACTAAACACGTTCGATCTTGTGCAGGCATGCGCGTCACATGGCAGTCTCTCACAACTTTAAAACAGATTATTGCTACTGCTAATACTCTATGAAGAAAACATTCAGTCTCATTCATTATTGAACAGCCCTCGTAATTCGTCTTCCGGTGAAATCATTTTGGGTTTACCATGATGGTCCCGCGTAAAAATTCCTCCACCGGCACACTAAACGTGCTGCATACCCAACCTCAAGTTTGAATTGCGCAGCAATCTATAACGGGACGACGGTAGATCATCCAATATAACGACTGGAGTTTCCGCCGTTTTTAACAATTTTGTCCCGTAAGGCTGTAGATGCTACCTGCGCCAACACGGACTTGATGGAGATGAAATATCTCGGGCCAAGTTGATGGATTACCACAACGTCGGCAGGCATGATGTTAATGTCCGTACAGATTTCGATAATTCCGGCAGTTAAATCCTCGGACGGCTTCTCAGGTTTTTCCGCCGAAAATACTGTTCAAGATCATCTATTTTCGTTAAGGCCGGGTCTATTTATGATTTTTCATTTAGAAACACGGTTGAATCCATTTGTTCCAACCGGGTGATGATTGTAGAGATATGTCAAGTTCGGCGATTTGTGCGACGGACGATTCCACAAATCAACTATTTTGGCCAGAAAAACTGTTACTAGTTGCTCAAGAAGCTTTCATCATCGAAGTATTTGGTAAGAGATAAATATTAAATATTTCATAAAATATGAGCATTTCTGCTAAATAATGTTTAACTGCGCATGCGCAAGCGTTACCAAATATCTTTTGCATAATTTATTAGCCAAATGTATAGAGCTACTCTTTTAAGAAGCAAAAGCAAATATCCTGAAAATTCAGTAAGATATCGCCGATAGAATGAGTGGAATTTCAGTTGCTCTCAAAATAAACAAAACGATAAGGGTTTTTTTCAAAATTTTTAATTTTGTATCGAACACCAGTATCAACTTCTTCTCCTTATATGAAGTCATAATGAAGTCAATTTTAGGTTGAAAACACTGCATGTTATATATAAAAATTTACGAAAACATTTCGATTTAAAAAAAAAACAACTTTATAACTCCTTGAATATACGTGACATTCTCATACAAATAAACACAGGTAAGA
>JAHWFO010078750.1:42811-68106 GCA_023313115.1 Rhysida immarginata | reverse complement strand
TGAAACCATTGTTGATATCTATTGTTGCACAAACTTTTATTTGCATTGTTGGTCATGAGATATATATTGTTGGTCCGTGCAGAGTGTTTGTGAATTGCGTGTTGATACCATTGTTGCAAAAACTTTGTCTTGCATTGTTGGTCATGGATATTTCTCATTAATATGCCCTGCCATAACCATGAATATCGATTTTTTATCAATAGTTATTATTTTTTCGAAATATGAAGTGGACAGTGACCTTCCTC
Organism: Rhysida immarginata; assembly: GCA_023313115.1. NCBI lineage: Eukaryota > Metazoa > Arthropoda > Chilopoda > Scolopendromorpha > Scolopendridae > Rhysida > Rhysida immarginata. The sequence goes on along the minus strand of JAHWFO010078750.1, from coordinate 67,861 downwards.
ATGCTTTGAAGGTCATGTATGCGAAATTTCATCAAGATCGGAATAAAACTGTAGATTTGTATAAAAAACAGACCCACAGACAAACCCACAAACATCCTTCTTTATATATATAGATAGATATCCCGCACCTTAAAAAAAGGGAATATACAATGCAATAAAGAACTTTTTAAATTCCGTGAAAATAAGAACAAACTGTTGTGTGGAATTTCCTGGATACGAAGAAAATACAGGTGATCCAAAAGTCAGTAGACCTCCAAGATCTTATAATTATTAAACTATTTACAATAAAATGATGCGGTTTGCACAGAAATGTTCAGAAACACGGGTGATTTTTGATTTATAATGAAAAATATTTTTTTTATATTAGTTACATTTTTGACTAAAAGGTGGCGCTGAGTTTTAAATTCGTCTTAAATTCAGTTTCTTGAATCTTCGAAAATCGCTAGTGTCGAAGCGTTTCTTAAAGCAACATCAAAATAACACCCTTAGAGCCAAGATAATGAGCAATTAACTCATCTGCTTTATTTCATGCATGATAAGATTGTATTCTACATGAAACTTTAGCGCCACCTTTTGTACCTAAATGTACCTAATATAAAAAATATTTTTCATTATAAACAGAAAAATCCACTGTGTTTCTGAGCATTTCTGTGCAAGCCGCATCGTTTTATTGTAAATAGTTTAATAATTATAAGGTTTTAAAAAATCTACTGACTTTTGGATCACCCGGTATATTAGACAGCAAATATGAATGACTTAATTATATTTTATGTGAGCATGTTTGAGTGAGATATATTAATAGATATCTATGAATAAGCAAATGATTGTGAATAGTTGAACAATATATAAGATAGTATTTATACTGTAAAAGTTGATAAGCTGTACCTAATTGCACCAGGGTTTGGAGTGTTAAATTTAAACGCCATATTGTATAATGAGTGAATACTGCAGTTTATATTGTGACAAACTTTGTTTGTCAGTTGTTTTAGTCATCAATTTTTTGTCCCTAAGGTGTTTTTTAGGCTTTGAATTTCTTTTAGTTGTTGTTTAGATATCACGGTCTATAGATATTCATGGTCATGGAGCTACATTGTTAAAATGAAGCTAAAGTTTCTAGCTCCCGGTAGGGCGGGAACTCTATTGAAAAGTGGCGCTACATGTACATTCTGCCCAACTGCGCCTGCAGCGCCACCCTATCGGCAGACAGAAACTTTACTTTCGTATTCAGTTTCAATGAAAATCTCTATCGCAGGTTGCGGTCGGCTATAGTCAACACTTCCTAAAGAGAAAGCCTCTGCACGGAAACGTCATACATTGTTACATCATTTAAGTAGGACATTGTTATTCGTATTTCTACCAATAATAAGCCCTGAGTTTGCACTACTATGATGATGTAACAATCTATGACGGTTTCCGTGCAGAAGCTTTCTCTTTAGGAGGTGTTGCTATAGTGCGATCTATGCGGCACCTGGCGCGACCTGTTTTCCTTAGCTTCTCGAAACAATGGAAAATGGCCGAAGCTCGATGACCATGAATATCTATAGACCGTGTTAGATATTATAATTGTTAACAATAGTTTACTAGACAATATTATGTAAGTCAACCAAAGGAAATAATCCACACAAGTTTAATACGTAATATTACATTTCATGCTAATGTGTTGTTTTAATGGCTTTTTTAATTTTAATTATTTAAATTTAATAATCTTCATAATGTTAACTCTAAATGTAATACTAAATTATTAAAAATAAATTAAAATTGAAACGGTAAAACTTAGAGTAAAATTCAAGTGTGGATTATTTCCTGTTGATGACTGTATATGGAAATAGTTTAGCTTACTTTTTTGTTGTGGTTGCCTAAGTGAATTTGCAACACAGAGTTTTTTTTTGGAAAAAAAGAAAGCCAGCACACTGATTAGGGAGAGAAAGTTGCTCTCTCTCTCTCTCTCTCTCTCTCTCTCTCTCTCTCTGGAGCCATAGGCCTTGATTTTACTACTGAAGTGTGGAATGTGCCGAGTAAATAAGGAGTCGTCCTAAATTATCATACTGACGTAAGTGGGAAAAGTTTTGCCACTTTTGCTGATTTTCGTTCGGCTGGGTAATCAAAACATCGAAGCTTAATCCTAGACGTCAGTCTGTTATGGTCTCCACGTCAGTCTATCGTGGAGAGGTCTCTGTATGTTTGTACCCTTTTTACTGGCTTATAAGTACGAATTCTCTGCACCAGTTCTGTGGTATAATAGGAGGCCTTGTATTAGCCCTTAGTGTTGGATTAGTGCCTTGGACCGAGTTCTGGTTAATTGTTCGAAAAGGCTGGCAGCGTATTCGGGACCAGTTACCAGTGTGGCTTATTGATAGTTATGTGCAACGTGCCTTCTGTGTGAATCCACATAATGTATTCCTTTTGCGATATTCAGTTCTGGAAGTGGGTAGTGATAAACGCATTCTTATTCTGCAAGTGTGCATAATCAATAGTAAGGATCCGCAACTCAGAGTGTTGTTGAGCAGAGTGTTACTGTGCACGTTCAGTGTTTAAAGTGCATAATACAGAGGTATTCATGTGAAGTTTCCAGTTTTAACCAAATAAATTTTTCATCTAATTTTTTTTATTTGTGTTGAATCATTTTTCTTTTCGATGTGACGTCTTTCAGTGAAAGATTTGAACCAGGGGCTGTCACTTCTGGTCCCGAAAGCCGAGAATTGAAAGGAAGTAATTGGTGTTGCGACTATTGGTGGAATGTTGTGCACAAAGTTTAAGTTTCCATTATACTTCTGACTTGTCCGATAGCGACCAGTTATAATTATGGTACCCCCTACGCACTCAGGAGAGGGTACTGTGGAAGAAGTTACAAGAATTCCTGTATTATCCGCATTTGTGAATGCTGTGGCTGTGTTTACAGGGAATGATGGAGGGATCAATGTGTTGGAATTTCTGTCTGTCGCCGACGGTATGGGTCAAGTTGCTGGATGGACAAATACGATAAAAGATAATATGGTCAAGGCAAAATTAAAGGGCTAAGAGTTATTTGGCATTGATGATTAAGGCATCTTAAAGGACCGAATGATCCAAATCTTCGAAAAGGCCAAATCAGAATGGGACCTCCTTAAGGAGCCACATGATGTCATCCAAAAGCTTAATGAGACAGTTTCAGATTTTAGCCAGTACACTGCAGCTGGCTATGCATCTTTCGTCTACCTCGAACCTGCTTAGTATGATAAGCGAGATGAACTTTTACTGCGGCGTTTTAAAAACAGCCTGCTAATCCAACACCAGAGGGTACTGAAGGTAGCATCGCCAAGAAGTTACACGGAAGCCTTGCATCTCGCAATTGAGTCTGCGGCGCTTGAGAAGAAGGCATCACCAGAATCGTACAGCGTGACAGAATTGAAGGCCATGTTCGAAGGCCAAGGTGTCAAATATAAGATATCTGAGACTTTAAAAAAGTCAATTGTCGCTCAAGAAGTGGTGGAGCATTCTGAGAAGCCCAGCAGTCTGCAAAAACAAATTGATATTAAAAAAAACCGTCAACGATTTGGCCGAGCAATTGGGTAAGCTCATGTCCCTGCAAGTCAGAGGTGACCTTGGAATCTAAGGCCACTACACAAAAGATTGTCCAAAGGAGACTTCTTATCGTAAGCCAACACTCCAGAATAAACAGTTTTCCATTGTAAATAGAATATATATCGCCTGTGATGAAGATAACTTGTATCGAGTGGTCAAGGAAAGCCCATCAGAATTAGTACTAATCAGAATGCTGGTCGACACAGGATCTGAGGTCTCCTTCATTGATGAGCAAATTTGTAAAGAGATTCCAAGTGCACAGCCTTATCCCGTAGATCTACACGTCAAAAGTGTCACTGAATCCATGAATATTGAAAGAAGTGTAAAGTTAAATATATGTATCCAGGAGATCTACATGCAAGGCAAACCCTTTCTGCTACATCCTTTTGAAGGACGGCCTTATGATGCATCCTCAGCGTAGACATCTTGTGCAATATTAACTTTCACTGCTCCAGCACATATAAGGTCAGTTTGATGATCAGCCCCAAGCCAGTGGTTTCTCAGGTGAATTGTCATGACTCAAATTGGAGATCAAGGCCAAGATTGATGGACGGCGACAAAAGGTCATGATTAAGTTACGCAATAATGCGCACTCAAAATATATTGGACCGTTGTGATCAAGAAACGTGTAGGAAAATCAGCTGTGTTAGTTATGGGGAAGAAATTTCACGATCTAAGGGCGATTAACTGGGATCACATTGTACCGTATAATCATAAATATTATAATAGAGCGATGATGGGCAGTGATAACGGTCCTAAACCATTTAAGGGAATGGTAGCGCGGTAAAAATTGAGTAGTTAATATGCCAGAACTGTTATCTGATTTTGTTTGTTCTTAGTATATATTGTTTCTTTTGTTCTATAATGATTAGAGTCAAGTTATATTTGCTGGTTTGGGATATATTACTTGAATTAAGGAAATGATGCGCAGTTAATTTGTGGAAGGAAGATCTTTCTAGGGAGATCAGTCCTATATTAACTACTTTGTATTCATGATTCTACTGTGTAAGTGAATAATTCCCGTTATTATATTTTTTCAGTACTTCTTTATGTTGTTAAACAAATGGGGAGAGGTGGAAGCTAGTTTAGCAGTATTAGTAATACTAGGAGCTGATAAAATAGTTAAGTGTTTAATTCTTTTGAATTAATAATTATTAATTGTGTTCAGTAGTTTTCATCTATACTTCCACAAAATGAAATGTGAAACTATTTCTGTAGTCTATTGATTAGAACAGATGAACACTATTGGATGTTTATTAGATTTTTTAATATTTTGTTTAATTAATTTCTTTCAGAAAAAAGAATAAAGGGTAAGTTTTATCTGTGGGTTTTTTCCAGGTTGCTTGTTCCTGGTTACATGTGGAGAAGGTGTAATTGTTATTGGATTTTAATATTTTGGGATGTAAGAAAAAAACATTGTCAGTTGTTTTAGTTATCATTTGTTTTTTGTTTTTTTTTTGTCCCTAACGTTTTCTTTCATGCATTAAATTTCTTTTAGTTGTTGTTAAGCTATTTTAATTATTGCAGTGGTTTGCTTGACAATATTATGTGAATGGGGATTGTTTAGCTTTCTTTTCTGTTATGGTAGCCTAGGTGATTTGGAACACAGACTTTTTTGGGATTTTTTGTTTGGAAAAAAAAGATAGCCAGCAGAGTGATCAGGGAAAGAATGTGCTCTCTCTATCTCTCTCTCTCTCTCTCTCTCTCTCTCTCTCTCTCTCTCTCCATGCCGACCAGGTGGCCGAGAGGGCTCGGGCGTAGGCTTTCTAGTTCTCGAGTCCGCCTGGCTGTGGGTTCGAATCCCGCCGTGGGCATGGATGTTTGTGTTTGTCCCGGGCTGCGTACAGATATGACTTGTGTAAAAGGCGCAAAATGACCTAAGCAGTCGACGCCTTAATTTCTAGAACCCCCCCCCCCTCTCTCTCCATCTCTCTCCATCTCTCTCTTTCTGGTACCACAGGCCTTGATTTTACTACTGAAGTGAGGAACGTGCCGAGTAAATAAGGAGTCGTCCTGAATTATCGTACTGAAGTCAGTGGGAAAAGTTTTGCCACTTCTGATTTTCTTTTGACTGGACAATCAAATGCAACACATCGACGCCTAATCCTAGACGTCAGTCTGTTACGGTTTAAGCTCTTGTGGAGAGGTCTCTGTATGTTTGGACCCTTTTGACTAGCTTATAAGTATAAATACTCTGTACCAATTGTGCGGTGTATAAGGAGGCCTTGTGGTAGTCCTTTATGTTGGATACAACAGTTTAGCTTTAGACCGAAATCTGGTTAATTGTTCGAAAAGGCTGGCAGGGTATTCGGGACCAGTTTCCTGTGTGGCTCATTGATAGTTATGTGCAGCGTGTTTGCTGTGCGAATCTATACAGTGTTTGCTATATTCAGTTCTGGAAGTGGGTGGGTAGGTTAGGTTAGGTTAGGTTAGGTTAGGTTAGGTATAAACGCATTCTTATTCTGCAAGTTTGCAGAATCAACAGTAAGTGTCCGCAACTGAGAGTGTTGTTGAGCAAACGTTCAGTGTTTAAATTGCCTAATACAGGGGTATTGATGTGAAGTTTTCAAGTTTGAACCAAATAAATTTGTCATCTAATTGTTTATTTGTGTTGAGTCATTTTTCTTTTCGGTGTGACGTCTTTCATCCTGTCGAGGGGTTACATCTTCGTAACGGTTGGTTCAATTTTGAAAGTTTTTTTGAAATTTATAATTTCAAATTTATAATAATGTGTTCATGTTGACCATTTCAGGAACAGTGTAGCTTGCCGTCCTGGAGTTGTTCTTTCTTCTGTATGCTGAAACATGCCTTTTATTTTCTTTTCTTCATGAAAGGGAATGTTATTGTGGTAATTTTTGGTAATTTCTTGATTCACATGTTGAACGTTTAAATATGTGTGAAATACATAGGGAGATAACTAATAAATTCAACATGTGATTGCTGGTGATCTGTTCATCGGATTTTAGAAATTTTTTTGTTTTGTTCGGAATTGCATGCTGAACAAGTCTTCAACTGGAATTTTTCATGTATCTGTTTCGGTTTTAAGATAGGATTTGAATGTATCTTAATTTGCATATTTGGGATGATGAAAAGTGCACCAGGAGATAGGTCACCAACTGGATTCATCAAAATTTACACATCTGTTTCGGTTACGAAAATAAAAGGGGGATCTCCTTTTTGTATCCACCCTTTATACAGATATTGAATATCGATTATCAATAATTATGATTTTTCGATATTAAGAATATTGTCAATCCAAAAATCATGGGCTTTATGTGTACTGTAATATTAAACTGTTTTGGTTCAAATTTGCTCTGACTCGCCATTTTCAAGGTATGGCATTTTTTCGGAGAATCTAATTTTGTCCAATATCTCGGGGACTATTGCCCCTAAAGAAATTTGGATGCGATATCTTATCTCCCGCACTTTAAAAAAATTGCGGACGGACCGAAATATAAATTCAGTAACGAACTTTTTAAGAAGCCGGGTACAAAACGCGAAACCGGTCGTTACCCCATTCAATAATTACCCCATTCAAAAATTATCTCATTCAATATTATCCCCTTAAATTGTATATTGTAAGACATCCGTCTCTTTTACTAATTTTTTCACTAATTCAACAATACTGATACTTCAAATATCTTTATACTTTTTAGATGCCTTTATATCCTGCCATCCTGCACTTCTGTTTGTGTTATTACTAAACGTTCAGATTGAAATTAAAGGAAAAGTAATTATTAACTCGATGCCTTGACTCCACAGCTGGACTGTGCCGGATTTCCTAAGAACGTTGTCTTAAAAAAAAACACCACTTTTTTTTCTTTAAAGAGAATTCTTCTTCTCTTTTTTTATCATTTCCTTTATTGCTATCTCATTCTCTACAGCTTTTTCTTTTGTTTCTTCTCTGAATGCCACTGTACTGCCACCGTCTTTCACATTTTCCTCACTTTATTTCCTCTTTTTCTCTTCCTTTTCTCTCCCCAATCGATGTTTTCTAGGTGAGGCCTTCTTTAAAAGATGTTACTCGATAATCAGGAAGAATGTATTAAAGAGATAGGTTGTTTCAGTTAACTTCTGTAAAACTGTCATTATACAAGTAAAAAGCCATCAAAATATCATAAATTCCATCAGTTAAGTCTGACAATGTGAGTTGTCAAGATTCATCAAGTTTGTTGTTTGTTGATTTATGCGCCTATATCTCCTTGAAATTCCAGGAAATGGTCGGATTATTTTAATTATATATTTCACGTACATCAGTGTAATTAGAATAATGACTTTATCTTAATCATTTAGAAATATCCTTCAAGAAAAGCATAGATAAATCACAGTGTTAAGGGTGGTTTCATGTATATGTACAGAAAGACAGACAGTCGGAACACAGAAGTTTAATAAATACATTTGAGTTAAATGCGCATGAGAATAAAAAAAGTCTTGCATACTTCAACAATACGAAAGAAATGTGCAAGAACAAGTTTTAATATTGTTTGGTAGATATACAATATCTGTATAAAAATTAATGATAATGCATGCACAGCGTGCTATTGGCCTTTGGCAAATTAGGAGGCGTTTTCCTGTAGTGATAATTAGACAAACTACTGCTCGATCTTTAGTGTAATTTTCAACTTACTTCTTTCACTACATTATTGATACGAAACGTTCGCGTGAAGAGTGTTTTTTTATTGTGTCACGGAAATGGATGCCTTGAAATTGAAATTCTCGAGAGACTGAAGAAAGGAGTTTTCGAGCGAGAAAAGCATTGCTGAAAATTGGCTGCTGCATCACGACAATGCACTTTGTCACAGACCACTCTAAGTCACACAATTTCTGGCCTTCCTTTCTCTCCCCTTTCAGTGGTAACTCAGCCTCCCTACTCCCCTGATCTTGCGTCATGTGACTTTTTTCTCTTTCCCAATTTGAAACGTTACCTCAAAAGATGACATTTTGCCTGTTTTCACAAGGCCCATGATTCAGAAGGCCGTGACAGACCAACTGAAAATGCTTACCTCCTCACGACGTCAAACACTACTACTGTATGAGGTGTCGGAGCAACGTATTTGTCGCTGTGTGACCTCTCAAGGGAAATATTTTGAAAATGGTAAGGTTGATTTGTAAATAAGAATTAAACAACGAGTTTTCAGACCTCGTAATTAATGCCATTGTGGTTTAATGCCACTCAAAAGCATAACCTATGTTGGAATAATTTTAAAATAAAAGCAATGGTATAACAATAGGAAAGTTTAGAAAAATAGAACAGCTTCATTAGTTACAAAGTTTATATTTCAAGGGATCAACAATTAGGTATGTTATACAGGGTGATTTAAATCGTGTATAAAACAATTTAAAGGGGTATTATAGAGGTCAAGTTAAACACAAAAATTCCTATTCACATTGGTCCAATTTTTATTTCTTTTCATGTTAAGAGAAAGGCAGCGGCTACGTGCAGTGCAATCTTGTACGCCTTCCGTTCAATACAAAGGAAGTGACAACATGTACCACCATCTACCAACAGATTCAGATTCCAAACTTTTTCAAATTTCGAAACAAGCAATATGGCAGATTCGCATGGCATAGTGGAAAAATGCAACGTGTTAAACAATTTTATCTTAGCTTCGAGCAGCAAATATGAGATAGAATGAAATTGTTAATGGCGCCGATCATCTGCAAATCAAGAAAAGCTACATTTCCTTCAAATTTACTAGATCTATATATCGATCACTACGCGTAGATACCCTCTCCTCTCAAGCATTCTCTTCTCCTGTTAACTCGAGTTAGCTCTGATCGCTTTGCTATCTGAATTTTGACTCTACTGCAATTTCCTTCATGTAATCAAAATAGATGAAGAAGGTTCATCTGTTTCTGATGTAATTTTAGTGAAAATTACTCAGGGCCTCCAGCAATGTTTTGAGCTCCAGATTAACATCCTTGATTTTTTAATTTTTTTATTCTAAGTAATGGATTTAAAATTATTATAATTATTCATTTGGTCAAAAGGTAATAGATTCGTTATTATTATAAAAAATTTCTTATTTTTGTTATAAATATTCAATTATTGAATAATAGTTGTTTTTACAGTTAAAATTAACTTTTTAATTTTTTATAATTATTATTTTGTTTGATACTTATAAATATAAATGCCAAATAAATTATTATAGTAAAAATAAAACTAAAATAAATTATAACAAAACCCACTTAATATTCACTGGACGTCTTTGGATTTCCAACAGATAAACTTTAGGATGCAACACTTTGTTCTTTTGCGTATTAATATTGGGAAGTCCAAAATAGATCAAATGCAGGATGTCCACTGGTGAAAACAAAGAAATTAATAGAATAGCTGGTCATCCAATCGTTTTAACATGTCCAGAAATAACGGAAGTGATTGTTTCCAATGAACTCCGGCAGGTATCTCCACGCATTGCGTTTTCTCACAAACAATGATAGGTTCATGAAATCGTCAACAGAAGTAGCTTTCCCCAATTGAGTTTCTCTCCTTAAGTACTTCCGGTTAGGGAAAAAAAATTGCGACGATAGGAGGTAGTATTTGCCTTTGAACTTCCAACTTATAACTGCATTAAACAAAAATTGGAAACATTTCCAGCTAATAACTGTTCATCTCTCCAGTGAAGAATTTCATTTTTCGCACAATAAATAGAAAAGTAGCTTATGCGATCGGTTTGTTCAGACGTCCACCCATCTGTCTGTGGACACAATTCCAACAATGCATTGCGTTCGAATGGGGAGAATAGCTTAGAAGAGACGAATCAACCTTGCACTGGGGAAAACGCATGCCGAGCACTTCGTTACGGCTCCGCGCGTGCTCTAAACGTTGAGATGGTACGATATTGACGATTGTAGAAAGGGGATATCCGTGCTTAAACCAAAAGAAATTCTTTATTCGTAGGTAGCTTATTATTTATTACGATAACTTGAAATCGAATTAACTTTTTCATACTCTGTTTTCACCATTCCATTAATATGAGACAGAGCACGAACAAGTTTGAAGGTGAGATAGCCGGAATAAGTACAATAGCACGTGCTCTAATGGGACTATTATGATACCCTCTTAAAAATTTTCAATGACCAGATATGGTATGTAATATATCTAACAACATGTTATATATCAAACATCCCATAGCGATGTACCATGAATAAAAATATAAAGTAATTAATAACTGTTGGAATTGGTTCAGTACTACGTGTTCTAATGGTAACTTAAGGTACCGTTGGCATGTAATATATCAAACAATTCGTAACAACATCTCATGAATGAATATAATGAGTAATTAATGATAGTGGTAATTAGTTTAGTGGTACGTATCCTGATCGTACCACATGGTACTATTGGAATTTTCAATGCTAAGAAATGGCATGTAATATATCAAACCACTCGTAACAACGCGCCATGAATGAATATAATGAGCAAATTAATGATAGTTGAAACGAGTTTAGTTGTACGTCTCCTAATCGTACCACATGGTACTGTTGGAACTTACAATGCTAAGATATGGCATGTTATATATCGAACAACTAGTAACGGTGTGCCATGAATGAATATAAAGAATAATTAATGATAGTGGTAATTAGTTTAATAGTACTATACTGATCGTACCACATGGTACTATTGGAACTTTCAATGCTAACATGTGGCATGTAATATATCAAACCACTCGTAACGACGCGCCATGAATGAATATAATGAGCAATTAATGATAGCAGAAATGAGTTTAGTTATACGTTTCCTAATCGTACCACATAGTACTGTTGGAACTTACAATGCTAAGATATGGCATGTTAGATATCGAACAACTCGTAATGGAATGTCATGAATGAATATAAAGAATAATTAATGATAGTGGTAATTAGTTTAACAGTACGTATTCTAATGGTACCAAATGGTACTGTTGAAACTTTCAATGCAAAGATATGGCATGTAATATATGAAACAAGTCGTAACGAAGTGCTATGAATGAAAGTAATGAGTAATTAATGATAGTGGTAATTAGTTTGGTAGTACGTATCCTGATCGTACCATTGGAAACTTTCACTGCTAACACCCATATTCAGAATGAGTATTCATGCTCTTGCTCTTACCCAAACCATTATTGAGAACGAATTCAATTATATGAAATTTGTATTCAATGATGGTCTTGAGTGCCTAAACCAATGCGCAAAATCGCTTTCTGATTACAGGCGTAAGATATGGCATGTAATATAATAACTCGTAACGTCCATAGCAATTATTGTCTATAGCTATCAAGAGCAAATTGCTGTTAGGTTTAAGATTATCAATGTCTGAATTCTAATTAGACTTATTGTTGTCAATAAAAGTAGCTAATCGCTCGCTTCAACTGTATATGATTATGTAGAAACGCTTTAGCAATAGTATACGAAGAAATAATCGACGCATACACAGATCTGTTCAACAATTGATGCTCGTTTCATTTAACATTATCGTAAGTAAGCTTATGATAACGCTTCGTTATGCATTTATCTGCTCCAATATAAAAAAGAATTAAAACTCTTTTTAGTTAACCTATTGGTTCCTCAATTTTATTTGTTTAAATTCTATTTTTTCGTTAGTCTCATTATTTAGGAATTTACAATTCAGTTTTCATATGTATATAGTTTTCTCTAAAGTGTTTCTCCTAGGTGCTCCTTCAAGTGAGGAGAGATGTGAAAGTTCCATACAGCCCAGAAGACCACCACGCTGTTGAATCTGTTTCGCTGGGATATCATCGAACACCCTCCCTACAGCCCAGATCTCGCTCCAAGCGACTTTCACCTCTTTCCTTATATGAAGGAACACCTAGGAGACCAGCGATTCGCTTCAGACGAGGAGGTGAAACACTTCGCGACAACGTGGCTGATCACGCAAGGACAGGATTTTTCCCAGGAGGTAATATTCAAACTCATCCCACGAACCGACAAGTGCCTAAACCGATATGGAGACTATGTCGAAAAATAACCTAATGTACGCTCGTATGTACTATCTATCAGTTGGTTGTATCTGTTGTAGGAAATAAAATTTACACGTTTCACTGCAGGCTTTGTGACCTTACTTTTTTGATCACCCCTCGTACTTTGTATCCATAAAATATATTTTAATGACAAACATAATTCATTTTTAAACATCTTTCATGACAAACAAAATTCATTTTTAAATGTTTTTCATGACAAACAAAATTGATAAAAATTCAAATTAAGGTGAGTTGAATAATTACTAATTAACTTCCCTCGACTTGAATAATTACTAACCATCTTCAAGGGTGTTTTGAAAAGTTTTTGCCTCCCTAGGTTGTAACATTTATTTGCAAAATTAGTTTTATAGCGTATACTTACATTTGTTTCCCCACGTGTAATGCACTAATCAGTTTTCGACATAGTCTCCCCAACCCTTTCCACATACTTGTGCAACGTGTGATTAGTCGGGCGATCCCATCAGAGAAGAATTCCGAGGTTGTTGTCGACACTAGCTAAATTCTTTTAGTTAAATTCATTAGTTTTATAAATACTGTATAGCCTTTTTAAAATTTTTATTGGATAATTTTACTCTCTTGTGGTATAGCTTTCTTAAGCATCAGAGTTGCAGAACGGTCAGCTACTCTGTCATTTATATCATTTATAATTTTTTCTTTCATGTGTCCCTTTGCTTGCTTGTATATCTGTTTACAAGTTTTTCAAGGCATTTTAAGTACAGTCGGCAACAAAAGTACTTAGCCACCTTGCATAGAAATAACCTTGCAAGGTGGCTAGATACTTTTGTAGCCGATTGTATAATTTCATTTCCATTCCATTTTCTTTCTTTCTTTCTTTTTGTTTCTTAATAAAGTGTGTCTCATAGCTATAAAGAAAAATAAATTATCTTAAACATGAGTGAGTGAAAGGACTCGCGAAAGTTTACATTTTTAAAAAAATGTGTTTGTGGGAATCATATTCTATCTATATTAACAAAAATCAATGTGTATGGGTGTGTGTGTGTGTGTGTATTCGCGAAACCAATAGGCGTCAAACCTTTCATGTAGTTCGGGAAAACCAGGGATTTCCGCAGGTTCCAAGGGTTTTATGAGTGAATAGCCCCCCTCCCCCACCCTTTTTCATGCAACAATATATATTTAAATTTATAAATTCAACAATAATACTGCTTACAGCAATATGACAATCCAACATTAACAAACAACAATCCACTCTTACATTGAACAGTATTAAAACTACAAAAAATAAGACATTTTATTAAGCAACGGATTTTATCATGGGGAATTAAACTCTATACAGCTAGTCAAAGCTGGCAAAAAAGTCTAATTTAGTCATTGAAAAATTTACCCTACTCAACTAACGCGCGCGAAGCCATGGTAAAGAAGAAAAAAAAAAGGATCACGATGGCCCAGACATTACCATAGAATAACATTGAATGGACAGCTCAGCATTTCGATGGTAGTGACCTTGAAACAGCGCTCCTAACGGATGGGTGGACTCTGCCGACTGCTTAACCTGCATTTCTATGGAGCATGCTACGACTTTTTCTAGATATTTAATTATTTCTCGGTCTGTAATTAACGGAAACCGCCAAGATCACATGGAAGCTTGAAATGAATGACATGTAATCTATTGGCATCAAGAAAACATTTTTTTCTACGGAGGAAAAATAGATATTCGCCTAATTAAATGCATTTGAGACTTTGCAAATGTATTAATATATATTCCGCAATATAGTAATTTCACTAAAAACTAATCTAATTTCAACAACAGAATTATTTGACTTACTTTAATTTTTTTTTATTGAAAGCGTGATAAGCAAAATAAGTACAAAAGCCATTAGCATGCAACTTTTAACTATATTATATACAGTTAAAGATATACATTTAGATACACTGTATATTTTAATGATAAAATTACATTGAAGTAATTGATGTTGGCAAAAATTAAGAAACTTCAGACTTCAACAAAATAATATAACAAAAAACAAAATTCATAGAAAACCGACAGTTGATTATAATTAATTTACATTTCATTTTAATCTCCATGGGAAACGAATTACTATTTATTTTGAATTCATAAAAGGCCAAAAATTATAATTTTCAATAATTTTTTTTTTTTACAATTTCCAACCCGAATAAATTTTATTTTGGGGATTAAAAATATAACATTATTTAACTGAGTACGGAGAAGTTTCTTATAACTGGGCAATGAAATATCCTTAAGCGCCAATCTCCACTTGCAAAAAAAAAAAAAAAAAATGGTAAACAAGGCAAATGAGCACAAGTTAGTCTTGGACATTTCTTAGCATACTTCAAGCGTCTACATTTTTTTTAACAACTAGGAGTATGGCGCTTAAGGATTTTTTTCAACATCTTTGCCCGGTTACAAGATATTTCTTATGCTCAACTAAGCAGCGTTTTATTTTTCAGCCTCAACTTTATTTAAAGTTATTAAATTCCAAAAAATTTATTTGCTTTGCAAAATGTCTAAAATTTTTGGTTCTTTATAAATTCTATTTTTTTGCCCTTTATGAATTTCAAAATTAAAGCTAAATTGTTTCCTAATGAATTTAAAATTAAATGTAAATTATTATAATAAAATGTTATTTTTTATAAATTTTATAACCGTAGGAGTTGTGATAAATATATATTAATTAAGATAAATAAAACTCCTTTAATTAAAAGAAAACAAATAAATTAAAATATATAATATAAACCTTCTTCATCTGTAACTGTGTGCCTCCCTGTGTTTGTTAACATTTCTTCACTAGATCTTCGTTTCTTCTGTGTTTCTTCTGTATTTCATCTGAGTTTTCTCCACAAGACCTTTATTTCATTTGTGTCTCGTACTTCAAAATTTACTTTATCAATTAGGTGACCTTTTTCATTGTTTTATATTATATATTTTATTTGTTTTCTTTTAATTAAAGGAGTTTTATTTTTCTTAATTAATATATATTTTATAAATTTTGTTGCCTTATCTTGTTGAAGAGTTAAATTTCTTAATTTTTTTCAATATATTTTAATACATTTTAAACATTAAATGCATTGCAATTCATATGAAACTAATTATAATTCAAATAGATTTTGTTTATGAGTGATTTTCAGATATTTTCTGCTTTTTTTTCTGTGATATTAATGATTCTGATTTTTGTTTAAGAAACGGGTCAATTTGAAAGCTTTAATATATAAGCAAACATGTCTTAAATGTTTTTATTTTCATTGTATACATTAAACAGATTCATATACAGACTTAAAATTAACTCTTTTATTTATTGAAATTAAACTGAAGAACGAAAAATAAATTTAATAATGAAATATATTCGAAAAGCGCCTACTTTCCGATGCTATTCCTATGCTAAGCGAACTCACGATTCCACCAAGCAAGTTACTCAAGTGCATTTAATTAGGCGAGTATCTATTTTTCTTCGGTAAAAAAAAGTTTTTTCTTGACGCCGATAGATTACATGTCATTCATTTCAAGCTTCCCTGTGATCTTGGTGGTTTCCGTCAATTACAGACCGAGAAATAATAAAAAATCTAGAAAAAGTCGTATCATGCTCCATAGAAACGCAGGTTAAATAGTCGGCAGATTCCACCCATGCGTCGGAGGGCGCCACCATCTGCTCACTACCATCGCTTAGCATGGGAAACGGCGAAGCTGTCTATTCTATGTTATTCTATGGTATTACTCTAGTTAGTTCCTAAATTATCAATTGTAAATATAGAAAACAAAGTTACGGTTGCATTTTTTTGTTTATAACAGTCTGTGTCTGTTCAGTCTCTCATATGTATAAAGAATCCCTCCTAACGATAATGGGCTCAAATCTATGGTAATAAATTTGGATAAAGGTAATCCACGTATTGTTAAAATTGTTACGGTGTTCCTCCGCTTTTGGGTATTATTAAGCCACTGCCTTAACTGTTACTGTTAACTCCCTTACGTGTCAGAACCCTAATTATTTGTCTGAATAACTCGTATCTCCCCTTGTACAACAGTGACCTCAATGCCCAACTCGGAGTAACACAAGCACGTTATAACTTAACTTATACTATTGTACTATTGCATCTGATACCCTAGCTATCACACTAATACCTACTTATTCTTAGTATTATAATTAATTACTAAATTCCCAAGTTACTCCTAATACTCTATTACCTTGTGCCGCAGAAAAAAAATTCTAGTTGATCGTATAGTGGTATTTTTTACTTTTCCTTCCCTCCCGAATCAATATAGGTCTAAACAATAAAAAAATAATCCCCTAGGCAAAATTTATAGCTATAAACAAAGTAAACAAACTTACGTCCTAGGTCTCTCTGTATCCCTCTCCCCTTTAACCAATAATCTGCTCCTAGTTGCAGTTCAGGCTTACCCACATATTAAATAATTAAACGAAAAAAACCCCCCTTTCCTTCCTTCCTAATATTCCTTAAGTATTAGTCTCGGAGATTTTCTCAATCTTAACCCAATTGTGATGCTTATATAACCACCAAAATTAATAAAACAAACTTTATAAGTTCTTAAATAAGACAATTATACCAATATCTATATATCTAACACATTTATTCAATACTCCATCAAGTAAAATAAAGACAATGACAGGATACAGGTACAACTTCAAGAAATATTTTCTCCCACTAAAATAATATAATATTCTTTACAGAAACAGAAGTACAAAATATGTCAAACTTATCTCCCCCTTAAAATTCATAAGTAGACTGTATCTCTCTCTCTCTCGACTAGCTTAACATTAAAATTTATTCTTATTATCAAAATAGTTGTCATAAGCAAGATCGATTTCT
The DNA here is from genome assembly GCA_023313115.1 of Rhysida immarginata. Taxonomy (NCBI): domain Eukaryota; kingdom Metazoa; phylum Arthropoda; class Chilopoda; order Scolopendromorpha; family Scolopendridae; genus Rhysida; species Rhysida immarginata. The sequence goes on along the minus strand of JAHWFO010078750.1, from coordinate 50,522 downwards.
TTAATTGTTCTAAGGCGCCCCATCCCTCTTTTCTGAATCACCAATAACACACTATAAAATCTGAAATATTTCGCGCAGGCCTGTAATTAAAGTTTGTGCACTTACCTGTACGTAGACACCTCTAAAGTCTGTACGCTGATTCTCGCTGGGCTCATGTCGATCCTCATTCCTTCCTCCTGGGGTTCTGCATATGCTGTCTGCTCCGACGGTTAGTTGATTCCGGTGATCTCTCCCTCTCTCTCGGTGTCGAAACTGCCGTGGTTGCGCTACGTGGTCAGGACTGCTCAACTTTGCTGTCTCCTCGTTCTCGCTCCTACGCCCAGTTATAGAGCGGCTCATGACAAGAGAAACAACGCAGGTTGAACGCACCTAGGTACCCCGGCGTCAGGAAAATAGGCTCTTTCGCCGTGTACCCCTGCATCCTGGTCACCTGTTACAAAGCCGTTGACCACGTCCGCTTACCGCGCTCCTGCTCACTCTTCGTCATGCGGGATCTGCCAGGCCTACACGGCCGCCTCGGTCACTGGTGCCATCGTCTCGTCCGCCTACTTCGGGTTGTCGGTTGCTGAATTTTTGCTGCTGCTAGCTGTCGACTCTACGCTCTCAGATCTCAACTACCACTGCCTTCTCTCTTTATTCAAGTCATTTTCTCTCCTCCTTGACCTTGATTTCTTATTGTTCTCATTTCTCTTTCCAAGAATTTCCTCCTTCTTCTCTCATTGTCTGGTTAGCACCACACCTTCCCCCCCTTGCTCATTGTTTGCCTTTTTCGATCTCTAATCCCTACACAAAGGCAGGCTCTAGGCCTACTTTTCCCAACTTGTCTCGATCCACACAAAATTTATGAATAAATTTTTTTTCTCTTTTTTTTTACTTACTGATATACTAATACCCATTTTTTCTTTTTGTTTAAGTCGAGAGAGATCAGTCACTCACCCTTGGTTTTGATTGAGCTTTATTCTCCCGTATGCCTTACTACCCCTAAGATTAATTAATCTATCTTATTCCACCGGACTTCCCAGTTCCATTTCTATTCCTTGATATTTCTTAGCGTTACCCACATACAATCTTGGCCCTCCGGATTAGTTTCAGAGTCAATAATTCCTAATAGCCACACAGATATGCTTCTTTTGCATATCTGTAGTGTCGGGTCGTGTACGATAATTTAATATCGTGCACGTCCCGTCACAGAGGATTACCCCTACCCAAACAGAAATTTTATCCCACTAAAATTCAACTTAGGTCACGCCCCATACAATACCAAATACAACTAAAAAAAAAAATTCCAGCAAAATGATCAGGGCTAATACCCTGTCTATTCTTATTTTATTGTATAACGAACATAAATAATAAAAGGAAAATACCCTAATCCCACCCCTGAGGTTGCACCAAATTCAGACAACCCCAAATTGCTCCTGTGTGTAGGGAGTAGCTAACGGTTGATAGGTTGGCGATTCTCGCCACCGACGCTACATGCGCTCTCCCTCCAGCTCCGCTGCAAAGGGGTACGCATCGTAGTTCGGCCTAAGGATCTGCCTTCAGTATCCGATGCCCGGATCGCCTACCTACCCCTCGCTGCCACCCGTCTCCACCCAGTTGGCTACACTTGTCCTTCCCATCTCCACTAAAAAAAAGATGCGAGGTCCCCGTAAAATTATACAGGTCTATCCCTTCCCAGGTTGCTCTCAAACCCCACAACCTGTATTCCTCCCATGTGTAGGTGAACAGCTGCACGGTTGATAGGTTTGCGATTCTCTCCGCCGATACCACACGCCCACTCCCTCCAGCTCCGCTGCAAAGGGGTACGCGTCGTAGCTTGGCCTACGGGCCTGCCTTCAGTACCCGATGCCCTGATCGCATACCTACCCCTCATCGCCACATGTCTCCACCCGGTCGGTACATAATGTATATCCATCCCTAGAAAGACTCGATTTCCCCATCGCTCTAAATGGTCATCGTATAGTGGCCCCCAATCCCCCTGGTATGGCTAGCGTGCTCGTTAAAGCCCCCGCGAAGGGTGCACGTTACGACACTAGCTTTAAGTCATGGCACCAGTTGTGACGGTGTTCCTCCGCTTTCGCAAAGCACTCTATGTACCCATCCGCGATATCTTCAAGCCTCCTTCTGACGTCCTTGTCATGGTTCTCTCCTTCGACGATCTGGGCCCACGCTACCTCCTCCGTCTGTCTACGTCCCTCCCCCGCCTGTGCCTGCTCTGCTATCTGTCTGCGTAGCTGCTCCATCTCGTAGTGCAGTGAACGCATTTGTTGCTGTAACTCCTCTATCTGAGCCAGCGTGCCCGTTTGCTCTATCCTAGACAGTTTGTCAACCGCTTCTTGTACTGAGTGAGGTTGTATGTAGATCCATGGGGCTGCGAATTCTGTTCGTTGTCCCAGTCGCAGTCAGTCTAGGATGACCTCCTCCCTATCCTTCCGCGCTAGTAGGTGATTGCCCCTCGCATTGTCAAACAGTGCTGTCAGTCTGTTCGCGGATATCGCTACTCGCTCCCCGGTTTCTTGCTTTGCTGTAAACAGTGCCTGGAGTGCCTGTTCGTCGTCCAGGGCTGTCGCCTCGAAGTTACGTTTTAGCAGTTCCACCCAATCCGCGCATGCAAGGGAGCTCGTCACGCCTAATGCTGCCATGGACTCTGCTGCTCGTCCTTTTATCTGCTGCCATGTTATGGCCGCTGAGATCCTATCTGTCCAGCCAGCTATCTGCTGTGTTAGATTCATCATGTTGATGAAGTCATTTATCTTCACCGTCCCTTCCTCTCCTGTGAACGTTATCATTTCGAATCTCCCTGTTTCTTGCGTTATTGGTGCGATCGTCATGTTTCTACAGCATCCACCCGTCCGCTTACCCCTAGGTCGGCTAGATTGGTCCGCTCACCCTTGGGTTTGATTGAGCTTTATTCTCCCGTATGCCTTACTACCCCTAAGATTAATTAATCTATCTTATTCCACCGAACTTCCCAATTCCATTTCTATTCCTTGATATTTCTTAGCGTTACCCCTATACAATCTTGGCCCTCCAGATTATTTTCAGAGTCAATAATTCCTAATAGCCACACAGGTATGCTTCTTTTGCATATCTGCAGTGTCGGGTTGTGTACGATAATTTAATATCGTGCACGTCCCATCACAAAATCATCGCTTTCGTTGACTGATGCAGCAAGTGATGTAGTCAACGGTAGTACTATTTAACAACACGACTCATGCCTAAACAATCATCAGCAAAACAAATATGGCTGACATTGCAGTTGAATATCAATTGAATATCAATTCAACGACTTAGCAGGGCCATACCCAGAATTTTTTTCGGGGGGGGGGCGCTGGCCCAATGCTTGTGGGGGGGGTCCCCCATGTAACAGATTTAGTTGACATGGAGGCCAATTTCGGGGGAAAATGCAGCCCCCCCCCTGGGTACGGCCCTGTGACTTAGTTCCGTGCCACAGCTTAGTAAATTGGTCCCCGGGCAGATTGTACTATCTAATTGTATTTTTTGCCCCCTTAATGTATTCTGTACAGCTCTGGTGCCTCCTCTTATGCAAGAGCCTCCTGTAATCTATTATATCTTTATTTTAATAATAATAAAATTATAATTAAATAAAATGAATAAAACAATTTTATGTTACTGGAAAATTTGATATTTTTTATTCCACTGTGTCGTCGTCATCTTATATAATAAAAAAATACGGAAGCCAAAAAAATATGCTTGCATATATTGGTAAAAAATTGCACCAGTAATTTGTAACATCATAGGCCTGCAAATATACGCTATTTTTTTTTAAATTATACTCAATTACTAGAATACTTACCTCCACCCCCTCCCTGCAAATATTCACTGACAGGAAAAAAAAAACATATTTTTTTATTAAAAAAAAAAAATAAATAATCTTTTTTCCCCCCCCCCCCCCCCCCTTTGTTTATTTTTACTGACAGAGAAGCAAATTCTTAGGATGGAAAATTACTTGAATGATAAATCAAGCATTTAATATTTTCAGATAAAGTTTAAGATTCCAGTCTTCTGTAAGGTGCTATAATAACAGAGCAAGACACAGTGAGAAGGCACTATATAATTTTCCACACCATGTGTTACAGAGATACATAAAAACTTGATATCCAGAAGATCCAATAATAATATTGAAATGCATGTACTTTTCAATCCCATGTGTTTGCCTTTTTTAATAAAAAAAAAAACTATGGAAACCTGCATAGTGAAATCCTGCTACAGAGATGCCAGAGCTTAAAAATGTAATTAAACCAATAAACTTTCTGTATAACCTATTAAAATTTTTAAAGTTTATTATGTAAGTGGATAAATAAAAAAGTAATTGTAAAAGTAGTTGATTTTTGTAGTAGTACTTTCAAAGGAATTAGTGTCCATCACTGACATTGTGAGTATTTATACTGTCTTTAGTAATGAAAATGAATTATCAAAACATTTTTCTTATCTGGAATATTGATGTTTTCTGGAATTACTAAATTATGCATATATGCTATATATTAATTGTTACATTCAGGGCATCATTTATCAATTTTCTTCATCTCATTTGGGTTTTTAGCAGTCTTAAAATTTGTAAGAAGTTTATATTTGTAGACTATATAGTCATCAGATATAGTTTTAAAATTTTCTTTTCTTTGTTAATTCAAAAGTTTTATAATCATATACTAATAATCAATGAAGGATTAATACATAATTTGTATTATATTCATATAAACATTGAGTATGGACTGTTGAAGATAGTCAATTACCATATTTATCTTCACATAAACGTGTAAGAGATACTCCCCTGAGTTGTCCTCAAATTAAGTCAGAGCAAGAGGGAATCAAACCTCATTTATGACAACTTAAAACTAATCCAATCTGTTTAACCCTAGAATGCTAACCATACGTCTTGGAGACATAGTTAAAATTTTAAACATCAGCTGCTGCGCTTGACCTTGAAAAAGCGCCCTGTAACTCCAGGTATGCTTCATCAAACATGTATTCTTTCGAATAGTGGTGTTTCAGTTGTCCAGCTTGCATATCAACAGCGTGTATTGCGTACTTTCGTAAACATAGTGCGTCTGTTAGACGTAGAGTTAGTATTCAACGTAAATTTTTGTACGTCTCTTGGACGTAGAGTTAGTATTCAATGCATATTTTTGTACATCTCTTGGACGTGTTGTTATGAATGATGGTGCTTATTTATATCCTCTGAGGCGTATTAGTTATTATTAATTACAAGTGCTTATATTAATACAAAATTCTATTGTTATGGATTCAGTAGAAGAAAAAGAAATTAAAAAAATTATTGGAAGTCTAAATATAAATTAGTCTTCAGGAATTGATGGAATTTAGGCGAACAACATTAGAAATAATGGTAAAGATTTTGTTAACTCATTTATATAATGTAATATTGAAGACAAATGAATGGCCAAAAGAGATAAAAATGTCAAAGATTAGGCCAATCTATAAAAAAGGTAAAAAACAGATTTAAATAATAATCATCCAATATCATACTTTCTAATATTACAAAATATTTTTAAACATTGGATTAAAAAAAACTTGAGGAAATTTGAGAAAAGAACAATACTTTTGGTAAAGAAATATAAGGTTATAGAAAAAAACAGTCAACCCGAAATTAAATAAGTCGACACAAAAATTAAATAAATGCTTTCATCATGGTCTTAATTCAGCAGTTATTTTATGGATTTAAATAAAGCTTGGGATTTGGTTAATCGTGATATTTTGTTTTTAAAATTAAAACAATATAGTATAAGAGGACAATGTTTAAATTTGTTGAAAGGAATGCATACGAATAAAATGTAAAAACTAAAGATAAATAATCTTGAAAGTTCAGTTTCTGAGATCACAAATAGTATTCCACAAAGGTCAATATTAAGTTCAATTTTTTTCCAAATTCTAGAAATATCTCTTTTCGTTTGTCTTTTAAAACATTTTAGACAATATAATTCGTTTTAATCCATATATTTTTTTCGAATATTCTTATATCGATTGTTTTTTTAATATTGTTATTTTACAGAGTTGTTAAAAAGTTAATGAACAATTTTTATAATAAATGTATTGTTCTAAAGTACTTATTCTATAATAAATAAATACACAACACTCCTTATTTCAACCAATACAACTATACAACTAATCATAACTGCATTTCAATGTGATGTACGTTTGGGAGACGTATAGTTAGTAACAAGGTTATGCTGCTCATGGTTAGTATTCTAGGGTTAAGCTACAATAATATCAGTTTATCATTCTGAATGCATGCAGCAATAAGATTAAGTTGACTAATAAATACAAACTTTAAAATAGAATGAAGCTTTTTCTCAAGAGAATGAAAAATGAAGCTTTGCACTCTGTTGCTACCCCTCCCTCTCAATATGATAATCAAGCTTTCACATCTTTGCAGATTTTAAAGATATAATTTTGAGCACGTTTTCATGACATTTTCGTCTGAGATATAAATTTTGTACCATGTTAGACATGACACAAATTTTGTTAATTTTCAGAAATTATTTCCACAATATGCAGTTAAAAATATATTAAAGCCAGAATTTATTGTAAAGGATCATAACTTGAACAAGAAATATACCAAATTGTATTAAAGGTACTTGCTATTTAGACACAAAATAAAAACTAATATGGAATGGAATAAATAATGAAAATTATATTCTTAAAGGGAAAAATAATAAAAATCTTCTCAAAACATATCATTAATGAAGCATTAAAATGTCCAACTAAAATTTTACTTTAATTGCATCAAAATGTTTTTATCAAAAATAAATTGATTCACAATAAATAAAAATGAATATTAGATTTTATTAAAAAAAAATAACTGCAAAAGTAACATTTTTAAAAACAGTAAAATGAATCAATGTTTTGAATTGAATCCACCAACTGTAATGTTTCCAAAACTAAGTACTTCAATTATTCTAGGGATATCTTTGACAATCCTCATTCTAACAACAGAAGAAAACTGAAGGAACTTATTAAACCTACTTATAAGGAGGGTGCATATGCATGCTCAGGATGCTAAATAGGATGGATATATGCATACTTTAGTAATGTCAGAAAACATCAATTTGCCAAAGTAGAAAAATGTTTTGATAGATCATTTTCATTACTAAATACATTAGCACAAATATTACACAGCTGGTTGTAAAATCTTATAAATATAGTAGACTTTTAGCAAAATGAAGTATTGTAATATATTAAAAAGAATACCACAATTCACTTATAATGGGGTTTTTCAAAACTTTTTAAGGATGAAATAACAAGTACAAGAAAAATCATAAAATAAGGAGAAATCCTTCTTAGAGTAAAATTTAATTTTTTTAAGAAAACTTGAAACAATATATAAATATCAAATTTAAAATATCAGTATTTCATAGTATTACTTAATATTTACAAGAGATCCTATCTTAAACTTTATCTGACATATGAAATACTTGATTTAGCATCCAAGTGGCATTTCCATCCTCTTAAAATTGAAAATGCCTTCTTGTCAATTAAATATGCAAATTGGTTAAAAGGACAACAGTGGCTTGGGGAAGAATGATGGATGTATTTCTCTCTTTCTCTGTCAATGACTAGTTGAGAGAGGGGGGAGGATATATTCTGGTAGTTGAGTATAATTTTAAAAGGAAATTAGCCTAAATTTTCAAGCTTAGGTTATACACATTACTTTACAGTTTCCCCCAATATTTAA
>JAHWFO010078750.1:0-32811 GCA_023313115.1 Rhysida immarginata | reverse complement strand
TCCACCTGTCTCAATGAGGCTCCCCTAACATGGAGAGCGCACTGAGCAGGCTGTCTTGAAAGGACCAGAACCTCAGTTTTAGCCACACTGATCTTCATCCCAGCTTCTTCACAATTGGCTGCAAACTGGTCTATTGCAAACTGAAGGTTCGTGCGAGAAGACCCAAAGAGGACAAGGTCTTGTTGGGTTGGGGTCCCTGCTTGCAGGGGCCCTTGCCGACCGAGTCACGAGGACCAAACGGCTTGAAAGAAGCCACGATGAAACACCGTCTCCCCGGTCTGAAATTCACGACCTAGGGGTGGTTTAATCTGCAAAAACTATACACCGCTCTTATCATGGCAAGTCAAAGGTTGTGGCTGCAATTGCTTTCACTGAGAATTTTTCGAAATCTTTAAGAATTAATTCATTCAAATAAGCCGTGTATGCGAATGGACGCGTGTAGCTGTGTCGCTGAAGCGATGGGTGGAGCTTCGCCCAAGCGTTTAGAACTGCAGGGAGCATGCAGGCGTCGAGGAGGTGACTCGGGGCATGGGTCCCGGATCCACATGGGCAGAGTGTCGTATTTGTAACGAGCTTAAACCGCGCTAAATAGTCCAAGAAGGGACCGTGGCCTGTGATCATTTGAATTGTTCGGGGGTGCTAGCCGATTGTATCGGTCGAAACCCTCGGCAGAAACTGGAGAACCAGTCTCCCCTTCGTGGAGTTATCCCATTCCCTTTGCCATGTGTTAAATGCTTCCCTGTACAGAGAGCCCCTAAGATGGCTGACCGCCGCAAGCTCGTTGCCAGGGATGCCTGCATGTGATTTGACCCATCGTAGGGTTATGCTGCGTAAATCGACTGCCTGCAGTAAAGCAGTCCTGGCAGCGATGGTCTGCTCGGAGGAACCTCTGTTGCTCTAATTGCTCTAAGAGCCGCCAGCGAGTCTGACAACACCATAGCCAACTTCACTGGCGCGACTTTCGATTGATTGAGCCACGTCAGTGCTTCCCTAATGGCCTGCACCTCTGCTTGAAAAACCGAGCAATTAGGTGCCAAGCTGAAGGTCTGTTGGTGAGCCACGGTGAAGCCTTCCAGAACAACAAAGGCTCCTCCTTCTTACCGCCAGTGTTTGACCCATCTGTGTAAATTTCAATGTCGGTGCCAGTGCTTCTGTTGCCATCACACAGTACCTCGATGTTGCGGGCCTCCCAAGGTGGTGATTGGGAGGAGAATCCGGGTGGGGCCTCATACTCCAGAAAGCCGCTAGTGCGGTGTTCCTGGAATCTATGGCGGAGGAGTGCTAGAAGATGAAGAGGTGGGCAGCCATTAATGACCTGCAGGGCCTCCGTGGAGACCATGCAGTAGGCTCTCGCCAGGGACAAAAGAAAAGGTCGCTGGGCAGTCTGGAGACGCCTCCTTGGGTGCGTGTTGATGGCCCTTTGGCCCCATATCTCCGCTCCGTACAGCAGCATGGGGTTGATGATATTGATCAGCAGAGCCTTGCGTGCCCTGGTAGAAAGACCCCAATATTTTCCTGCAAATATAAATATTCTGGTTCCGATCGTTGCCGCTCTTTTGCAGAGATAGGAGATGTGGCCTACCCAGCTTCCCCATGCATCCAGTATAAAACCAAGGTACTTGATGGAATCAGTACACTGCCCTGTTTTATTCCCTATAAGCACTGTTGCTGGTCTTTCTCGCAAGGCTCTGTACGGAGGGACATATAGGCAGCCAAATTTATCTGTAGTCCTTACCGCAGCTTGTCGCCCACTGCTTACATCGGATCCAGGCTCCGGTGAGAAGGAGTTGCAGCCGATGCACTGTGGGGGCGGACAGTACATCGCTCCCCAAGAGGACAAGGTCGTCAACAAAGAGCAACGTCTCCACCAGGCAGTCGCAGACGCGAAAACGCTCATCGCCTCGGCTGCCCCTGTCTATCCAGTCCATAAAGATAATGCACAAGAGGGGCGACAGTACGCACCCTTGGCGGAGTCCAACACCCACGGTGAACGGTTTTGACTTAATGCCATTTATCCAGACACACATCTCAGAGCTTTCGTACAGAGACATGATAGCAACCAGTAATTGCCCATCCACTCCATACTCTTGCAACACTTGCCAGAGCTTCTCCCGACGAACTCTGTCATATGCTTTTTCAAGGTCCACAAAGCAAGCGTGGGGTTGATGATGTCATATCCTCTTTTGCATACTCCCAGGATTTCTCAAAGATTTGCCTTAGAGCAAAAATGTGATCCGTCGTGCTTCGGCCAGGTCGGAAACCACACTGCTCCCCCGATAGTTTGGAGTCGACTATTTCCCGACTTCAGATATCCTTCAGGGGCCTGTCCAGATATCCAAGCAACCTGACACGCTCGAGTCAGCCACAGGATACCATCCTGATTTAAGGCCTTTAACACCTCGGACCGGATTTCATCATCACCTGTACCTTTGCCAGTCTTCAGGGACTTAATTGCCCATCTGACTTCTGCTTCAGTGATACTACCGTGACTATTCTCCGCTCAAAAGTGCACCTCATGTGCCTCAGTTGTTGCTGTCACCGGATTAAGAAGAGATGCAAAGTATTCCTTCCACCTATGCAATACGCTCTCCTCCGTTTTTAGAAGTCTCCCATCTAAACTCTTAATGGTTTGTGATGAAAGAGGCTTCTTTCCACAGAGGCGTCGCACGGTCTGCCAGAATACGTTGTTTGCCGAACCACAGTCTGCCTCTAATTTCTCCCCGAACCTCTCCCAGGCCTTGACTATAGCTGTTGATACTCTCTTTAGCGCCTCAGTGTACCGCACTCGAATCAGCATAAGATGACTTATTTGCTGTTAACCAAAATTTCTAACAAAACCAATCTTCAATTGTTTTTTATTCTTGCATCTGCACTTTTTAATCCTCCCATTTTGTCAATTAAAATAGATTTTTTCGAACCTTGTATTTAGAAAATATAAAATAACCCTATCTTCTTTCCTATCTCATTATTTTCGACTGAATGATATATTACACCCTATATGTTGCCATAAATTTCTTAAGACCAAGTGATTGCCACCCCCACAACTCCGACCCTATTGGAACAATTTTGTCCATTCTTTACAGTAATGTTGACCTTGCTTAGAGGAATCTGCATACCGAATTTCACTCTTTTATATGCATAAATACGCGTAGACCTTTTGGTCCCCTCTAATTTCCGCCCCCGAAACTCCGCCCCCAGTGGGCCAATCAAAACCAAATTAAATAGTAAAGGTGCACATGCCCATAGTAAGTTACCTTCTGAATTTCAACCTTCTACGTCAAAAAGTGCGGAAATTATGAAGGGGACGGACGGACGGACAGACAGACGGACATTGTGAAAACAATAAGTAGCTTCATTCTTCCGCTACTTAATAATTATGCTACCTCGAAATTTAGTTATGTCTGAGGGTTTGTGTAATGGAACGAGATTAATCATAACAAGTCTTTGTAACAATATAATTAAGGCAAAAATTGTCACTGGTGAGCAGACTGGCAGAGAAGTCCATATCCCGAGGATCACACTTGATTCGACAAAAGGTCAACTTGGATGCACCATGCAGCGGCACCAATTTTCTATAAGAGCTGCTTTCGCCATAGCAGTTCACAAGGCACAAGGACAAACTTTCGATTTGGTTGGGGTAGATCTCAGGACATCAGTTTTTATGCATGACATGCTGTATGTGGCATTCTCAAGGGTAAAAAAGTCGAGCACTTTAAGGGTTTTGTTGCCAAAGGAAAATCCACGCCACACACGAAATGTTGTGTGAAAAGAAATTTTAAAGGACTCGACTGTTTGAAAAACATAAACGTATTAAAAAAACTTTTTTGGTGAAAACGAAAAATTCATTCAACTTAGGAAAAAAAGCCATTAACGAATTTTTTTTGGAATTGAGAACCTTATGCTTAAAAAATGAAATTAATAAAAGTTTAACACGAGCGAAGCTCGGTCACCCAGATATAGTAATAATAATAGAATAACCGCTTTATCTCGTTATTACGATTTGTTTGATATATTACTTAATATATTTCTTCATTGAAAATTGCTAGATGGGGTCGTGAAGGTACCTTTTATGCGCGTGCTATTAAACCGATTTAGATAATATTTGTGATTGGTTCGTGCCATGATCCATTTTCATAGACTGACGAAAACAGATTTTGAAAATCTTTTATAGCCTCGGAGGAATTACAGTTACAGACAGACAGACAGACAGACAGACAGACACATTTCCCCACACTGATGGCATAAAGCACCTTTCGGTACTTAATAAACCATTAAGGAATGACATAATCAACTAAACCATTGGCGGAACCATATTTTAAACGGCCCTATGTTAATATTGTAAGTTTATAATGGAACATAATTATCAATTAAACAAGGTTCCTTGGAACCATTTACGACTATCATTAATTTTTCGTCATATTCATTCGTGACACATCATTCCAAGTTGTTGGATATATTACATGCCATATTTTAGCATTGAAAGTTCCAATGAACCATAATGGTTCTGCTAAACCAGGTGCCTTTGAAACAATTACGACTATCATTACTTTTACAATATATTCATTCATTGCACATCATCCCAATTTGTTTGATATATCACATGCCATATCTTACTGAAAATATTTGAGGGTGTCATAAGGTACCATAAGAGCAGGTGCCATTGTTTCGATTTCAAACTTTTTCAAAATGTTTCATTTCCGTAACCATATTTATTAATTGTCGAAATTAGTAATTATATCTCGTCATTACGATATGTTTGATATATTACTTAATATATCTCTCCATTGAAAATTGCTAGGTGGGGTCGTGAAGGTACCATTTGTGCACGTGCTACTGAACCTATTTAGATAATAATTGAGATTGGTTTGCCATGTACTATATTCATCGATAAGAAGACTAGTAATGAATAACCGCTTCTATCTCTTCATTACGATTTGTTTGATATATTCCTGAATATATCTTGCCATTGAAAACTGCTTTGCGGGAAAATTGAGCTACCATTTGTGCACGTGCCAATGAACCGATTAAGATAATAAATGTGATTGGTTCATACCATGAACCATATTCATCGACTGACGAAAACAGATTTTGAAAATCTTGAAAAGGTGCCTCTCATTCCTAATGATCAGCCATGCATTCCCTGCCTCGAGGCAAAGATGTGCAATGCCCCTCACAAGACTGTCATGTTTCAGCACTCCTCACGTCCTCTACATCTTCTCCATGTGGACACTGTAGGGCCCATGCCTGCTACCTCAGTCTATGGGAACAAATACCTTCTGATTGCAGTGGACGATCATACTCTTAAGATATTTGTGTGTGCTCTGTCAAGCAAAACAGAGGTACCACAAGCGCTGATCAACTTAATTAAAAAGTTGCAACGATATACTGGACATAAACTCGTATATGTACGTTCGGATAATAGCACCGAGTTTATCAACGAAGCGCCCAGCGAATTCTGTTCGGTGGAAGGAATAACCCAGTCGAATGGTGTTGCTGAGAGAGCAGTCCGCTCTATTTGTGACGGAATGCGTGTCCTACTTGCCTCGTCCAATGTTCCACATCGTTTTTGGGACCTTACTGCTGCTATGGCGGCGTACAATTTGAACTCCCTGCCCCGAACAGGGCAAGCTATATCCCCAGAGGATATTTGCGCAAAAAAAACCCCGATCTATTCGAAATTTTACAAGCACAACCCAACGCGAAGAGTCCCCAATGAGCAGATATGATGGGCATAAGTTGGCAAGACGTTGGGCGTACAATTAGAGCCAATGTTGGCTGCTGTGGTCCGAAAAAAACTCCACTTTTAAGCATCGAGCACCATTTGGGTGCCTAGTCTATTATTTTGTGCCAAGATCGCACCGATCCAAATTCCAGGCACATGCAAAACGTGGAATTTTCATGGGATACCCTGCGTCATCACCAGGCTATCTTGTTTATTCGATTGAGGAGGACAAATTGATACGATCTCGATCAGTTCGATTTTTTCCAAAAAACATTCCCTGAACTGTCAATGTGCTGCGAACCGTTATTCACGATCCGTCTATGCTGCAGCTTCCATATGATCTCCAATCAGAGACTTCACAGGTTGACGAAGCGAGAAATGTCGAACGACCGCCGTCGTTATCTCCAGCTTCCGACGTCGAGGACCTTCCAGCACATTTCGCTTCTGAAGCGGAAGATCCAACCGTTCCTGATGTAACGATCTCTCCTGTTCCTCCGGTCGAGGCACCCGTCCAGTCGGACCTGTCATCACCGACGCAACCTGCCCCTGCGCCTCCTCAACAGGAGTTACGCAGATCCCAGAGACTGAAAGATAAGGCAGAGAGGCGTCGAGCTGTTCTCTGCCATCCCAACCTGACCGACTCCGCATTCAAGGAGGTATCTTTGATGACCCCTATGTCATTTGAACAGGCACTCACTTCCCCTCAGCGTCACCAATGGGAAGAGGCTGTGAAGAGTGAATTAGACTCGCTCCACCTTCATCAAGTCTAGGACTTAGTCCCTAAGCCCTTTAAATACGAAGATACTAAAAACGAAATGGATATACCGCATTAAGTACAATCCAGACGGAAGGGTGTCAAGATTTAAAGCCAGGTTGGTCGCCATAGGACAGTCGCAGACGTATGAAACTGAATATGAACTCACGTTTTACCCTGTAAGTCGGATGGAGTCGTTAAGATTATTGTTTGCCATAGCGGCCAATAAGGGCATGTCGTTGCACCAATACGATGTCAAATGTGCCTATTTGCATGCGCCGATAGATCACACGATATATGTAATGCCACCCAAGGGGTTGACACACCGCTCAGACAAAGTATGCAAACTCCGAAAATCACTGTATGGTTTAAAGCAGAGTGGGAGGTGCTGGTATATGAAATTATGTCAGCTTCTTCTCCGCTTAGAGTTTACCCCGTCCTGAGCGGATGATAGTTTTTTCTTTTATAACAGCAACGGTTGTTTTATACTCCTTGCTGTGTACGTAGATGACATTGTGGCTGCTACGAATGATGTTTCCGTCTTGAAGTCAATAATGGATAGTGTACGGCAGGAGGTCGATCTAGTGGATCTGGGACCCGTACATCACCTTTTAGGTATGCGTGTGAGCCGGGAAAGCAATGTCATCAAATTATCCCAGGCTCACTACATCCAGCAAGTCCTGCACGACTATCAATTGCAAGATATTAAACCTAGAACCGTTCCCCTCAGTCCGCACGTGAACCTGGACGAAGTGGCGGACTCACGGCCAGCTGATCCCACGACTTATCAGTCTCTTCTCGGGTCAGTTATGTATGTTATGACGTGCACGCGCCCGGATATAACTTTCGCTATCACACGATTATCGTCATATGCTAGGTCTCCAACTCATTTGCATATGGCGGCGCTAAAGGGAGTCGCTGCTTACCTAGCATCACACCCGTAACGCATCGCTCACCTTTGTTCCGTCAACAGGTTCGTTGTGTGCATTTGCCGATGCAAGTTGGTGTGTTACCCCACAGAGCAAGGGTTACTCTGGTATCCTCATAAAATTGGGAGAAAATACTATCTCCTGGTGCTCTAAGAAGCAGCGTCTCGTGGCCTTAAGCAGCTGTGAAGCAGAAATCATAGCTATATCCGAGTGCGTAAAATCATTTCGGTGGTTATGGGATTTAATCACCCAAATAGGACAGGGGGAATATATCTCTTTCCCCACAACTATATACACCGATTCAACTTCTGCCATCACATGTCTGATTGCATTGGAATCTAAGAGTAGAACGAGGCACATTCTGAGATTGCATAATTACATCTCGCGCGAAATCAATCTCCAGAATGTGATCCTCGCCTACTGCCCATCCTCAGACATGCCAGCAGACGTGTTGACAAAACCTTTACCTTCCCCCGCTCTGTATAAAATTTGGAATAAATCTATGTATATGTATGGCCGTCCTTTCTTTTCGTTTTAATTGCAAAAATTTGTTATTTGAAGTTGTTAGGCGGGATGAGAGCGGTTCTTAATGCCGAATATTTTTTTTTCTTTTGATGCATTCATCAACTTCTTGTTTTTTTTTGCTCTTAACCAGAAGCAAGTTTCGGCATACATTTCTATTTTCTACTAGTAAATAAGTCATAGTACTTAACTGTTATCTTTATTCGCCCAGTGGGAAAAGCAAGTTTTGAAAAGAATTCTAACCAAATCCACCCCAAACCATCACTGACCCACCTCCTTGTTGTCTCTTTGAAAAGAATTGTTTCGGCTCTCTCACGTCATGCTAGTAGCAGGAAAATCCGTCCCGTCCATCTAAATTAATTTTTTTTTCATCCCTGAACACAACTTGATGCCACTAGTTGCCCCAGTTGACATGTTCCCTTGCCCAGTTCAGCCTCTTGTTCTTGTGGTGCGCTTGAAGTCGTGGCCACACTTTCCTCTTTCTGTAATGAAGGTTGGTTGTCCGACGGATGGCACGGGATAGTGTGGACTTGTGAACTTGTATGTTTGGATCACTGGCTAACTTCTGTAAAGATGCTCCACCCACCTTCAGCTTGCGGACAGTGTTGTGCAACTGTCTAGGTTGATTTTCCGTAGTCGGCCTGTTGCCTTCTTCGTATTGTACAGCTTACCAAACTTTAGAAAATTTGACACCACTGTCACGGAGCGTCTCAATGTTTTCGCAATTGCTCTCATCGACAATCCTTGGCCTTTATATGCTGTTATTTGTCCTCTTTCATGTTCTGTTAAAGCTTTTTTGCGAGCCATGACGAATTGCTGATAATTGTTTCGTTGACAGTATTTTCTACAAGAAAAACCTTCCAAGCAGGATGTTTTAAATATCCATGATACGTTCTGAGTTTAAATATATAAATCCAGAACATGTACACTCAATTCAAGAGGGGTGTTCTTATAATTTTGCAACGGGAGTAACCATCGCTTTTTATAAGTTATTTTTTATGTACTTGCAAAACGAAATCGATGCATTTGTTTATTTGTTTTTCATACAGGGTGTCCCAAATATGACTGATGGATTTTGAAAATCAATAAGAAAAAGACGGAATGCGATAGATATGTATCGTTTGCAGCCTTATGCTTAGGAAATCAGGAAATTTTATCCCACCAAATTTCAAATTTAGTTAACATATTCACCCACAGGTGGCGCTGCACGCGATCTGTAACAGGTATAGTTAAAACGGGTTTTTCGAAATTCCACGTGACATGTTTGAACGGATGTCTGCAAATTTTTGCCTGAGACTACGCCACGTTGTTTAGTTTTTCCAACAGTCCTTGCAACATTTTCATACCGGTTTTTATTTTTTCATAGTTTTCAGCGCCACCTGTGGGTGAAAATGTTAACTAAATTTGAAATTTGATGGGATAAAATTCCCTGATTTCCTAAGCATAAGGCTGCAAACGATACATATCTGTCGCATTCCGTCTTTGTTTTATTGATTTTCAAAATCCATCAGTCATTTTGGGACACCTGTATATTAGACATGTGACAAAGCAGTTATCATTTTTCCAGACAAAAATTACGTTTTGAATAAATGTTATCTAGCAAATCAGTGGTGTTCTTATATTTTTGCAACGCACCTTATTATAATTCTGCTTGTGTTTCGTCCGTACGTTCGTTCGTTCGTCCGTCCGTTCGCACGTTACGCTTGAGCCAGGCAAAGCAATAATGATTTCTATAATTGTAGGGAGCTTATTATTTAGTATCGTAACTTGAAAACGAATTAACTTTCTCACGTTCTGTTTTCACCAATGGAGAAAGGTGGGACGGAGCACGTACGAAAATGAGATAATCGTACTAATTACAATTGCACGTGCTCTAATGGTGCTATTAGGATGCCCCCTAATAATTTTCAATGCTATCATATAGAATGTAATACGAGGGCTGTAAATTAAATAGTGGCAACTTAACCTTGAAACTCGCAGAAGGGCGGGCATGCGCAAATAGGATATGGGAGCGGTGAGGTGGCGCTGTTGTCGATGTGTAGAGTGCAAAAAACAGTCGATCTGCTTCGAAGGGTAGTTGTTGTGTGGCATTAAAGTGAGGAGTTTCGTTTCCATCGCTCTAAAGCATGTTTTCAAGAGATGATCAGCGGTCGTGGCTTAAAATCGAGGTTGCCCGTGGCAAAAGTGCAACAGAATGCTATCGAGGATTAGTGGAAGCCTGTGGCACAAATGCTTTATCGTATAGGACAGTAGCACGATGGGTTCAAGCATTTCGTTCGGGTCGGAATGAGACTGCGGATTTGCATCGCACAGGTCGGCCCTCCATTCCTCAAGAGCAGATTGACATCCTGAGCGGTCTCCTTACCATAGATCGCCGATGGACTGTCCGAGAATTATCCTTAGAGATTGGTCTGAGTCATCAAACGGTGTGGTGCATAATGAAGAAATCTCTCAACATGAGGAAAATTGCTTCCCGCTGGGTTCCACATCGACTAACCGAAGTACAGAAATGGCACCGGTATGCACTGGCTGGCACCCACTTGGAGAGATACTGCAATGAAGGAGACGCATTTCTGCAGCGTATTGTCGCCATTGATGAGACATGGGCACGAGCCTATGAGCCTGAATTAAAGCGTCAATCAAATGAATGGCGTCACCAAGGTTCGCCACGTCCACAGAAATTTCGACAGGAACCCAGTCGGGTGAAAGTTATGCTGATTGTGGCATACGACTGGGACGGTGTGATTCTTACACACGCTGTACCTGAAGGACAAACTGTCAACGCAGATTACTATTGCCGATTTCTACAGCACCATCTGCGTCCGGCTATGCGGCGCAAACGTCCCCGTTTATTGCACAACAATCTCCCTATCGTGTTGCATGACAACGCTCGTTGCCATGTCGCAAACAAAGTCACTCTCCTATTGCGACGGTGGCAGTGGGAAATCCTGGAACACCCTCCCTACTCACCCGACATGAGTCCTTGTGACTTCGATCTGTTTCCGAAGATGAAGAAACCCCTCCGAGGTCACCGATTTCATGACGTTTCGTCTGTACTCCACGCAGTAGGGCGCTCGGTCGCTCACATCAACAATCAACACCATGCCACTGGTCTACAACAGCTTCCCGACATTTGGCAAAAGGTTATAAGCTTTGCTGGTGATTACGTAGAAGGAATGTAATGCAATTGTACTTGTAAGTTCATTAAAAATTGATTTATACCTATGTTGCCATTACTTAATTTACAGCCCTCGTATATCAAACAATTCGTGACGGCGTATCATAAATGAATATAAGGAGTAATTAATGATACACGGTAATGCTATAGTAGTACGTACTCTAATTGTATCATATGGCACCACTGGTAGCTTTAAATGCTAAAATATGTCATGTAAATATCAAACAACTCATGACGGCGTGTCATAAATAAATGTAACCATTAATTAATGATACGCCATAATGGTTTAGTAATACATACTCTAATGGTACCACATCAACTGGAAACTTTCAGTGCTAAAATATGTCATGTAATATATCAAACAACTCCTGACGGTGTGTCATAAATGAATATAACCAGTAATTAATGATATCGGTAATGCTATAGTGGTACCTACACAAATGGTACCTATGGTACCGCTGGAAACTTTCAACGCTAAAACATGTCATGTAATATATCAAACAATCGTGACGGCGTGTCATAAAGGAATATAACCAGTAATTAATGATACTCGGTAATGGTTTAGTAGTACCTACGCATACGTACTCTAATGTTTTGATCGAGGCGATCAACGAGTTTGATTCTATTTCTTAGCATCTCATATATGCAAGAGTTATTATTGCTTGTGTAATAAATAATTAACGTTTTTGATTCCCTCATTATAATCTGATGCTTGAATAATACTGTATGTATTGATCGCCTAGTCCTGGATGTTATGTCGAGGCCGACTTATTATTACATCTGACGGTATCGTACTCGCCGATGCTTATTTATATGTCCTAACTCATTTTTTTATTTTTTGCATAACCCTTATAATTTGTTAATTTGTTTTTGCGTATGTTGACTTACGCTTTGAATTTAAACTGAAAGTTGTTGTTGTTTGCAGACTTGGGTACTTCAATTTTGTGTTATTTTTGATTTTAATTTTATGCTATGTTCATTTTTTATTATATACTATTTTAAATATTTACTGTGATTTTAGTTAAATACTTTTACTTAATTTTGTAGTTTGTTACCGCTTACAGTTTAATTCTAATTTTAATTTTTTAGTTTATCGATGTTTCTTGCACTTTTTTTCAAACTCTCTCTCTCATCCCTCTTTTAGCACTTAGCAATTGCCTATTTTCTCGTTTCTTTTTCTTAGTTTTATCTTGCCTACTTAATTGTAATTTGTTTATTTCATTCTTTCTTTTTTAATTTTCATTTTCTCTCTTTTCCCTTCTTAACTTCTCGCTCTTTGGTAATTTACCCTCTGCCCCTTCTGATATACTTTTTTCATTATTATTTTATTTCAGCTCTATACTCTTACTAATCTCAACTAGGTTCTTATATAGTATTAGTGGTTAATTAGTATTCTTAATAGTTTATTAGTGATGATACACTATTTCCATATTATTGGTTACTTGTTTGGTAACCATCTCTTCTTTATTCATCTTTTAGTGCTACTTATTAGTATCTTTCTCGCTAAGATTCCCTTTAGACATTCTTTTTTAATTTTTATAGTTTTGATCTTTGATTCTCCCTTCATTTGTTATCCCGTACTATGGTCGTATTGTTTCCCCCTGCTTCTATTGAAATAATCAATGCTCAAATCTCGAACTGCAATGTTATTAAGCGCACTGATGTCTTCTCAATTTTTTATTTGAATATAAGGAGTATAAATACCATCTTATCTTGTACTTTAGCCAATCTTAAGTTAATTCTATCACACCACAATTATTATATTTACTGAGAGCTGGATATATGACTCGTGTGAATCTCCTGTTATTCCGGGTTACCAGGTGGTTTCGGTCGGCCGCGTTAATAAATGTGGTGGTGGCATTTGCGCCTATTTGCATCTTTCTCTTTCCTTTTCTACCTTAGCCAATTTTTGCGTAGTTACACCGGATTATTAATTTTTAGCCCTCCTAATCCATAAGAAACTCGCGGTTCTTTCTGTTTATCGCCCGCCCTCTGGGCATTTACCATCCTTTGGTGCCTTCCTATCTTCAGTACTTCTCGATCTCCAAATTTCCGGTAAAAACCTTATTTTGATTGGGGATTTTAATATTGACTTTAACAAACCCTCTTCTTCCCTAAATGTCCTCCTGGATCCGATTCTTCGTTCTGGTCTGTTGCCAAGTACTAATTGTTTCACTCACTACTCTTCTCATTATAAATCCTATTCTGCCATTGATTCCTGTTTTTCTAATTTTAATTCTCCTCTTATTAGTTCCTCTATCGACATGGCTATCACGGACCATTTTCCGTTGCTTACAATTTTCACCACTTCTACCCCTTTTACGTCTCATAATTTGCGCTCTCCTTTAAGACTAATTACCTCCAATCTCGACCTAATAGATTGGACTTCTTTGCTCTCTAACCCTACTGATATTAACTCTCTATTTACAGTTTTTCTTTCTCATTTCAAATTCGGATATGATCGTTATTTTCCTTTCAAAACTCCTATTGTTCACTCTTATACTTCTAATGCACGTAAACCATGGATAACTCCCTCGCTGCTTGGGCTTATTAAAAAGAAAAATGTATATTATAGAAAATATCGCCGAACCCTTTCTCCTAATGCACTTAAGAATTTTAAACAATTCTCAAATCACGTGAAATTTTCTATCCAGATAGCAAAAAAAGCTTATTTCAATTCTCTATTTTCTCGTCTCTATTCTTGTAAAGACAAGTGGCATCTATTATCTGAACTAGCACACGGACCTAAATCGTGTATCTCCCCTTTTTCGCACTCTGATTCAGTTTCTTCCTCCTCTTTAACTGACTTCCTTCACGTTCTTTTGCCTTCTCCCCCTAGTGATCTCCCTATTCCATTTTCTAATCAATTACAACCAGTTTCAATTCCCCCTTCCAGCTTCTTTTTGTCCCCTACAACAAGAGAAGAGGTAGTTAATGCTATTGGTCAACTTAAACCTTCTCTTACCCCATCTCCCTTAGGGTTTCGCTCTGACATCATCATCAGCTTGAAGCACGGTATCGCTGCTCCTTTAGCAATAATCTTTAATTATTCTATTAGCTCCGGTATTTATCCCTGCGCCTTTAAATTATCTCGAGTTGTACCGGTCTTCAAGAAAGGTGACCCTTGCCAGTTTCATAATTATCGTCCTATTACGACTTTGCCTTTCTTTTCAAAAATCTTTGAAAAGCTTTTTTTCATCCGATTCTCTCAATTCATTTATGAGCATAAGTTATTGAATCTTTGCCAGCATTGTTTTACTCTGGTCGCAGCGTGGAAACAGCTTGTTATGACCTTCTCGAGTTTCTTTCGTCTAAGATGGCCCAAAAGAAATATGTTGCAGCTATTTTTATTGACTTTACTAAAGCGTTTGATTCCGTCCCAATTAATCTATTACTTGCTAAACTTTCTTCTTATTATGGAATTCGAGGGTTACCTCTAGCCTGGCTTAATAGTTTATTATCTGACCGTAATTATTTTCTTTCTCATCTCGGTAATAACTCCTCTACATTAACCAGAAATTTTGGTGTATCGCAGGGGTCGATTATATCCCCCCTACTTTTTAATTTATTTGTAAACGATCTGCCTGACTCATTTACGTCTTAGAAACAGATATTATATGCTGATGATATTGCCTTATTAGTTTCTTCGCAAAAACATTTCTTCTTTACTTTCCGCATTAAATTTGGCTTTCGAAGACTTAAAATGTTAGTGCTGTTATAATCTTCTAACTGTTAATATTGAGAAGACTAAGGTGATGTTTATCCACCAGAAAAATAAACTCTATATCCCTAACTCACCGTTAATCCTCTATGGCAACTCCCCAATCACAACTACCTCCACATTCACTTATCTTGGATTAACCTTATCACCCGATTTATCTTGGGACATTCACATCGATACCCTAGTATCAAAACTCAATAAAAAACTTGGCTCTATCTCCAGACTTCACTTTCTCCCTTCTAATATTTTACTATTACTCTATTTTTCATGGATACACTCTTCTTTGTGTTTTGGGGTCATATTTTAGGGCTCTACCTCTTCAGTCAATCTTACTCGTATTATAAAACTTCAAAAGTGGTTCCTTCGAATTCTCTTTCAACTTCCTCGTTCTTTCCCAGTGTCTCATCATTTTTCTTCCCTAAGAATACTTACAATTTATCAAATTTGCTTCTCTGCTCTATGTACATTTATTTATAAATCAACTAACTCAATGCTGCAACTTACTTCCCCAATCATTATTCATTTTAGCAATGATATCCATAGTAACAACACTCGTTGTGCTAATGAGATAAGGGTTCCAGCCTCACAGCTAAACTACTGGAATAGAAGTGTCTCCCATAAAGGGATTAAATGTTGGGCCCATTTGGCTATGGAGATTCGTTCATTAATACCTTAATTTATATTTAGAAGAGCTTTGCGGATTTTTTTTCTTAATAGGATACCTAATAACATGCAACTACTTAACTAATACCAGTGATACCTATTACATCGCTCTTTTATATAAAAACAGCAGATCTTGTTCTCTCATTCGTTCAACCTATTGCTCTCCAGTAATATCCAAGTTTGTTATAGGACCTTTTGGATTTCAATTATTGAATTCTAAGTGCTTAATCTTTATTGTATTTCCATCTTATTTGTTATTATTATCTCGGGAGCTCTATTTTATCTATTTTTTCTATTTTTTTCTATTTTTTTTCTATTTCTTCTATTTGTTTTATTAGCTCTATTTGTTCTATTTGTTCTTTTTATTTTATTTGTTTCTCCAATTTCTTCTTTTGGCCTTATTCGTTTTGTTTCACGTTGCTTGCTTTATTTATTTTGTTTAATTTTGTTTACTTTATTATCTAAAATATTGCAATTAGCATGTAAAACTTTTGTTCCATATTCTTTATATTTGTTATTTACTAACCATATTTTTCAATTTTGTTTCTACTTGTATAATCTATTTTGCAATGCCCTCCTGGCTTAACTCGTTGGTTTATATCATATTGGCCTTGAAGGGCACTATTGTATTGTACTAACCCGTCGAATAAATAAATAAAAGAATAAATAAATAAATAAACAAATAAATGGTACTAGACGGTACCACTGGAAAATTTCAATGCTAAAACATGTCATGTAATATATCAAACAACTCGTGACGGTGTGTCATAAACAAATATAACCAGTAATTAATGATACTCGGTAATGGTTTAGTAGTACTTTCGCAAAATATACCATATGGTACCACTGGAAACTTTCAATGCTAAAACATGTCATGTAACGAAAAATTTTCCGGAATAAAGGCACAAAAGTAAACAGAATGTGTACTAATATGACAAAAAAGGAAAAATTAGGTATGTGGATAATTGTAAATAAAAGAAATAAAAAACTCTTTCACCACAACAAACATTAAGGAAAAATACAACCTGAACCTAGAAGCGCTTTTCGACAGCAAGGCTATCAACATTCAGCAGGGACCAAGGAGTACACTAGGGGGCAACCGAGTGAACTGACTTGAAAATCGACAATCGAACAGTGAAGTGTACATTTGTTAGGATGGGACGAAAGCAGCGCTTTCACAAAGCTCATCCAACCAGAATAAACTCCAAATGAAATACACTGAGATAGTCAAGAAGCCTAACCAACCCAAGCGGTCTTCCATATTATACAAAAAAGAAAATAAGATTGACGATTGTCAGAAACAAAAAACAAACGAAATAAAAAATACAAGGAGAAAGAAGACTATCACATCTTCCAGTAGTCTGGGAAAGAGACGTTGCTAATATCTTCAAAATTGATGTCAAGAACGTGCTCGATTTACGATACTTCGTATGCCAGTTCATATTCATTGAGTTCTTCAGTATCCCTTTCACAAGCTTATTGTCGTGAGTCTTCATCTTCTGTATCATAATCAAAAGGAGATCCTGTATAAACTTTCCGATATTGGCCATGTTTAAATCCAAGTGGATGGATTGGTTGTTCACCGTCCTTCTGTCCAGCTGGGCAATGGTCCTCAGGGTAACATTCTGGAATGGCTGTAGTTCACTCCATCTGATTTTACAGATAGTCGCCCACGCAAGCATGCCATAAAGGAGTATGGTCCGGTGAATCGATTTGTACAGAAGTAGCTTGTTGTCAATGCTGAGGGCGCTGTTGCGACCCATGAGAGCTATGATACTGTACTTAGCCCTCTTCGCTTTGTTCAGAGCATAGGACATATGCTGGTTCCATGAGAGTCTTGAGTCAGTGATAACTCCCAGATACTTGTAGTTGTCCACCCAGTCCAGTTTCTTATTGAACAGAACAAGAGAATCTGGGGGGTGCTTGAGCTTCCTATTGAGGTGCATAGCCTTGCACTTTCCGACGTTAAGGTTCAACTTCCAGCAGTTATCATCCGCATAAAAATACAGATTACAATTATCGGGTTTCGGGAAATCATGTACAAAGTAATTAAATAACACAGGCCCGAGGACAGAACCCTGAGGGACACCGGCCTTTACAACACGGGGTGTGGAATGATTTTCTCCAACTTTGGCTTGATAGGATCTGCCGTCAAGAAAGGATTTCACCATCAAAATCAAATCGGCAGGGAACCCGTCCCTGATCATTTTGTAGACAAGGCCCACATGCCACACTTGGTCAAAAGCATTACTGACATCGAGAAATACCACCCCACAGTACCTGGATAGGTTCAGGGGGGTGCTAAGGTCTTCAAAGAGCCTCCATATCTGCATCGGACAAGAGTGGGCAGCTTCATCTTGGAATCTGACGAGGATCGTTCTCTCCAACACCTTGGACATCGAGGGTAGCAAGCTAATAGGTCGGTAGCTCGCGGGAATTGCAGGATTTTGCCCCTGCTTGGGGATACTCAACACAATAGATTTCTTCCAAGCCACAGGAAAGTAAGAAAATTTCCAGCAGTCGCTAATGATATTGGAGAGAAAGTCAATAAAGTTCTTTGGGAGATTCATAAGGGCGTTATTGCTCACCTTGTCTTTTCCTGGAGCCTTCTTCTTTTTCAGTTTACTTATGATGTTGGCGATCTCTCCAGCCTCGATGTTGTACTTCGTTAAATGCTGTGGGACTTCATCAAAGTTGACAATACCTTCTTCCGCACGCTGAGACATGATTTGGCTCTCGGGCTTATCGTTGGTAGGAGTAACAAACTGCATTTCCAGTGAATATGCAATGACTTGGGCCTTGTCCTGATCAGTTTGCACATAGTCACCTTGTGGAGTACGTAGTGGAGGAAGCGTATCATTCTTCCTCTTTTGTAAAGCTCTTACCATACTCCAAATGGAATTGTCGCGATGATCCTTTTGCCTACCAAAATGCGTACGTACACGGAAAATATGGTCATGTTAACGTTTCTTTGTAAACATTGTGAGAGGTCTATTTCTATTAATTTATAATTCAAAATTGCTTATGCTGGCATTGAACAATCCTCTCCACAATTGAGTTTTTCATTCCATCTAGCGTCGCGAAGCTCTTTTATATCCTCCTGGACTCTTCGCACTAGCCTGTTATACTTGGTTTTGAGCCAAGGTTCACGATAGCGTTGCCATAGTCTACGAGTCCTGTTTCTTTCAGAAATTAGGCGTTGGATTCCAGGAGTGAGTTGGATTCGATGAGGAGGTTTATTCTCTGATGGATACTTACTAGCTTCTATGGCACTGTTAATACATCTGGTGATGTCTTCAACACGTTGATTGATGTCCTCTGTACAGCAAACAACGTTGGGATTGCAGCCATATTCCTTAAGAATATTTTTGAAAGGAATATTCTGAATTGAAAGTAGAAAAACTGAATATATATAGCGAAAAGACCACGGTTTTAGGCCAATCAGAGAAATTACACCAGACGGGGACAAATTAATGATTGGGCAGTTGGGTCCACCATTGGATTAATGCTGAGTCGCCAATGGGACCTGGGTCTGAATTTAGTAGTAAATTATTATTGGTTTTTTGTATGGCCATACTTTCAAAAGCGTCTAGCAGGTGTTTTTATTTATTGAATGTGACAATTTTAAATTATCGATAGAATAATCATGTCCAGTCTCGATGGAGTGTTTTGCTATGGTGAAAAGGTTGCTTCTCCCGAATCTTCTGTGGTCTATGTGTTCTTTAAACCTGGTTGATAAACTGCGTTTCGTTTGACTTTTGTAAACCAGTGGGCAATGGGAACCGTGGGCTTCATAGATTCCAGACTTCTGTTGGTGTGATACTTTGTCCTTGGGATTATCCAACAAATATCTAATTTGGTTCGGGTTGCTAAAAGATAAAGAAATGTTATGTGGTTTAAAGATCGAATTAAGTCCTTTAATAAAAAACTTATTATAGGGTAAGGAGATAATTTTTTTTTTTTCTTTAACGGTGTGTAAGGTGGTTGTGTCTGAAGTAAACTTTTTGAATTTCCTTTTTCTTAACAGGTCTACAACAGTTCTAGAGCTGTAACCGTTTTTTATAGCAATATTTTTAATTAAGGAGATTTCGTGCTAAAAAGCGGTTTTACTTAGGGGAAGATTGAGGGCTCTATCGATCATAAAGATAAACGTGGAAACTTTTTGGTTCCAGGGGTGACTAGAATCAATGGGAATGTAATTTAGTTTATTGGTTGATTTTCGAAAAACGTCGAAAGATAATGAGTTGTTATCCCTAATAATTAAAATATCCAAAAAGGGCAGCTTATTATTCTCTTCCATTTCGAAAGTAAACCTTATCGAGGGAAAGAAGCTATTGATGTGTTGAACGAAATTATTTACATCACAAATATTGGTATCGAACATGGCAAAAATGTCATCGACGTACCGGAACCAAGTTTCGGGAAAATAGTTACCAGAGTTTTTTAGAATGTCCTCGAAACTTTTGAGGAAAATCTCAGCCATTATCGGACTGAGGCATGATTCCATGGGAGTGCCACTATTCATTTTATAAACCTGGCCATTGTATTGAAAGATGTTGTTGTTGACGCAGAGTTCTGTTAAACTTATACATTCATTAATCTTAATTTCAGGGATTTGGTTCTTGCGAAGAATGTCTTTAAGGAAATTAAGAGTTTCAGGAATAGGTACATTGGGAAATAGTGAGACAGTGTCAAACGAAACTAGTATCTCACCGTCTTTGACCACTTTATTTTTTAATATTTTGACTAATTCTATGCTATTTTTAACCGATATATCGAAATCTGAGAGTTTTAAAGTCTTTAGGAATTTGGCCAAAAACTTAAAAATCAAATAGGTTGGGGAATCTATGTTAAATACGATCGGCCGCATTTTGTGAATCTTGGGTAGTGCATATAATTTGTAGTGGGATTGGCAATGGTCAGTGAGGGCACCATATTTTTAGGAACAGTATTAGGGCACTTATTTAAAACCTTTTTCACTTCTTTAGTTAGTTTAGTTAAAGGGTCACCATTTAAGGTATCAAATGATCCTTCAGAGATAAGATCATTGACCCTATCAAAATAGTCGGATTTATTCATAATAACCGTGTTGTTACCCTTGTTACTTTTTAAGAAGAAACAATCTTTAGAT
Organism: Rhysida immarginata; assembly: GCA_023313115.1. NCBI lineage: Eukaryota > Metazoa > Arthropoda > Chilopoda > Scolopendromorpha > Scolopendridae > Rhysida > Rhysida immarginata. The sequence continues at coordinate 12,191 of JAHWFO010078750.1, read as the reverse complement.
TTAAGAGAATTAATAATTTTAAAATTTTGTTTATCTGAAACATTCTGGATGTTGTTGTTCCAATTCTTTAATAAAATTTTTGTGCATTGTTCTCTAATGGATTTTTTGTTGGGATTTGAGAGAAACTTAATACTGTAGTTCCCTCTATTTCGCCGACTAATTGCTGAAAATCTTTATGTTTATTATTAACCGCGAATTTCAGACCTTTAGATAGTAAATCTAACTCTTGTTCACTAAATTGTATATCCGTCTGATTTATTACATTATTTGAGCCCATTATATTATTCTTACTATTATTATTAGCCAAAGGTTTCTGATTGTTAATGATAAGAGTTAGCTTGTTCGAAAGTTTTTTAGTTTTATGATCAATTTTTTGTTGATTAACTAAGTTCATCCTATAATTGAATTTATCCCAATCTTTTTTGCGTATAGTGTTGCTTAGTTTAAGATGTAAAGAGTATGCTTTTGCTTGTGTAACTGATAATTTATAGTTTAGAAAGCCGATTTCCATGCAAAGCCTTTTGGTTTTAACTAAGGGTAGAATGTTTTTTAAACAAGGGTCCCATCGAGTTTTTAAATTTAATACACTCAATAAAGTTGGGGAATACTTTGTGGGATTTACACAGGTTAAGAAAACAGATGTCCGGTCTTAGTGATCTAATCTTAAAGTTTAGCCTAAAAAAGTAGTTCAAATCGCTATGACTCGCAGAAGCCTGAGTAGCCATTAATGAAAAATTTCCCGGAATAAAGGCACAAAAATAAACAGAATGTGTACTAATATGACAAAAAAGGAAAAAATAAGTATGTGGATAAAAGAAATAAAAAACTCTTTCACCACAACAAAAATTAAGGAAACATACAACCTGAACCTGGAAGCGCTTTTCTACAGCAAGGCTATCATCATTCAGCAGGGACCAAGGAGTACACTAGGGGGAGCCGAGTGAACTGACTTGAAAGCGGAAAAACTGAATATATATAGCGAAAAGACCACGGTTTTAGGCCAATCAGAGAAATTACACCAGAAGGGGACAAATTAATGAAGGGGACAAATTATAATGTCATGTAATATATTAAGCAACTCCTGACGGCGTGTCAAAAATGCATATAATGAGTAATTAATGATACTCGGTAATGGTATAGTAGTACATACACTGATGGTGCCATATGGTACAACCGGAAACTTTCCATTCTGTGATGTGGCATGTAACATATCAAACAACTCGTAACGACGTCTCATGAATGAATATAACGTGTAAATGAATGATAGTGGGAATTGGTTTAGTTGTACGTGTTTTAATGGTAAATATAAGTTGCATTTTGATACAATTAATTAACTGAAATAAATCAGGTCCGTCATTTTGAATTACTCTGCATACTGAATGATTTATATGCTACTTGCGCATATAATCAGAGAATTAAAACCACTACAAATATTAATTTATTAAATGAAATTATAAAATGCACAGGAACTGATAAAAGTTTAGAAAATATTTATTTTAAATGTAATATTTCTACGTGTGTTTCGTTCGTTAGGTTGTACATAATGCTGGAGTTAAGCTTTGATCTAGATTTATTGTGGTATTTACAGAGTGCTTCCCTATGAAATTCTTCAACTCATTAAAACCAGGTGGGATGCCACTTAAAACAAACACCATATAAAAATAGATCAACAATCATGGTGTATCAGAAAGGTTTATGTAAGGCACAAGATCAGAAGTAGTAGGATTACATCAACATTCCATCGAAGCATCAAGGGTATTTTGATGAATAGTCAAGATTGATTCCAAGGTTACGGTTGTTCCCAGTGACCACAATCTCACTTTTAAACATGCAATGACCATCAACAAAACTGGACCAGTTGGGTCCCAATACATTCAATAGAGTGTAGGTCTATTTCTTCCTGAACCACGGTCAATTGTACGGCGTTTTTTCAAGAGCACGCAGATAGTCAGATGTGCAAGTTAAAGTTTTGGACTATCATAAGCAGGGAAGGAAAGGTAACAAAACTGTGACTAAGATCGTCATATACAGAGAGATACTAATTTCATTTTGATACCAGTTAAAATGACTCCACATAGCAATATGCATTTTTACTGTAAAGAAAGTTATGTTTTTATGTATTGTAAAAGTTGTTTTTGCATTTACTTAAGAGATATTTTTAATAAACTTTAAAAAGGTTTTCTATTATATTCTACAATCTCATCATGTTTCATTTTATTCCGTGGAATTTCCACGGGTCCTACTGGTATTTATTAATTGGCGAAAATAGTAATTTATATCCGCTTCTATCTCATCATTAAGATTTGTTTGATATATATCTCAATATATCTTTCCATTGAAAATTGCTAGGCGGGAAAATAGAGGTACCATTTGTGTACGTGCCAATGAACCGATTTAGATAATATTTGTGTCACAACTAAAAGCTAGCAGAGTGATAAAACTTTAGTGTACAGGAGGGGAAGGCGTGAGACACACAATAGATAGAAAAAACAATCAATTTTAATCATTGAAAAAGGAGTTACGCCCAACGGATGTCGAGCATAACTAAATAAATAACTTTACAAGTATGATGAATTTAGCCACTGGCTTACTTGATATTATAAATCCGATTATAAGGATCTATTATTAATTTTGTCCAATTTATACAAAAATTCTTCTTTGACTGAAGAATCTACTTCATATACGTCCGAATTAAGATGCTAATGTGGATCCTGATCCGTGAGGCTTCAAATCGTTGAATCCGGAATAAACTCCTTCCTTATGCCCTAATCCAAGGCTGGTTCCGTTTCTTGGGCCTCGACGTAAAGCACGGCTGGGCTAGGCTGAGGCTGAACGTCCAGCTTTCCTGTTTCGGTTGCGCCAGCGGGGATAGCGCGGTATGCCACCTTTTCCCAAAGGCTATCGTGGAAGGTTGCTAGTAGAAGGAAAAATAATAAACATAGCATTAATTAACTAGCAAATTATCCTAATAAAGTCACAGAATCCATACACATTCACTCAATATAAAATGGAACGTAAGAGTCTGAAAATTCACTACCAAATGCAGCAACGCGGCCTACCAAGCGCGGTAGCACGACTAGGGCCCTGTCATTACTACGCGACGCTAAAGGCACGCCTATATTGCTTAACGGCTCCTTCTTCTCGGAAGCGACTGAAGATCGCAATTGCCACTGCTTTGTATTCGACTTGATATCTCCGTCGGCGTCTTCAAATACATTCACAGCTGGGTTAGAGGTCCCTTGTGGAATGGCGCCGTTTTCAATGTCGGACACGACCAAATTACCCACTCTGGCTCGTGGAATATTTTCCAATTGCCTAGTTCCTGAAATAGCTTCCTCCGTTTCTTGGTCAAACAATTCACTGCCTGGCGAGTGAGATTTCCGGTCGCTCTTGTCTGGAGAATTTATCTCCGCGAGGATTCTCGGCAAAATCGAAACTCGTGGTCGAGAGTCTTTACTCATGAAACGTTCGGAGGTGAATTTAAGTCTTTCCTGCTCACTGCGATAAAACGTACGTGTGTGAGAGCCAACTCCGTCTCTCACTCCGGTCTTTACGTGAATGGTCCCGCACTTTGCCACTGAAGAGCACTTATCTCTAGTCTTACCGGCTTGGCCAGCTTTTTCTCTCCTTTCCGGAATTCTCCTTAACTTCCATCTGCTGTTCCAGGCCTCCTTTCCACTCTTCGTACCGGGTTTGGTGCGTCCTTTCGGCCTATCGCTACCATCCGCCTTCTCGTCGGATTTCCTCTCTTTCGCCGTCCAAGAGCCGTTCCATCTATTCCCGTTCAAGTCCTTTTCCTTCTCCTCTTTCCTTTCCAAATTCCTCCCGACGAAAACTTCTCTTTTCTTTTCCTCCAATGAGGGAACGACCCGATCTATCTTCTTCCGACCTACTCTATTTCCTTTCCAAGGGGTCGGCTTTTTCTTCACCTTCTCTCTCTCCATTTCTTCTGTCTCCTTCCCATTGGGTCGTTGTTCTGACGACATTAAATGCGGAGAATCTCCTTTTACCTTCATTGTCACCTCATTCGCATTCTCCAATCTCTGCCTAAACTGAGGTGACAATTTGTAAGTGGTTCGTGCCATGAACTATATTCATCGACTGATGAAAACAGATTTCGAAAATCTTTCATAGCCTCGGAGGAGCTAGAGTTACAGACAGACAGACAGGCAGACAGACCGGCAGACACGATTCCCACACAGGTAACATAAAGCACCTTTCGGTACTTAATAAATTGGTTCCGGGAATGAACCATTTTGAAAATGGTTGAAATCGAAACAAAGGCACGTGCTCTAATGGTACCCTTATGACACAGTAAAATATTTTCAATCATAAGATATGGCATGTAATATATCAAACAAACTGGGATGATGTATCATGAATGAATATAACGTAAAATTATTGATAGGCGAAATTAGTTCAAAGACACCTGGTTCAGTGGAACCATTGCGGTTCATTAGAACTTTCAATGCTAAAATATGGCATGTAATATGTATAACGACTTGGAATGATGTGTCATGAATGAACATAACGTGAAATTAATGATAGTCGAAATTGGTTTTAAGGAACCTGCTTTCGTGGAACCATTATAGTTCATTGGAAATTTCAATGCTAAAATATGGCATGTGATTTATCAAACAAACTGGAATGATGTGTCATGAATGAATAAAACCTAAAATTAATGATAGTCGAAATTGGTTTAAAGGTACGTGGTGTAATGGTATCTTTATTGTCTATTAGAAACTTACAATGTTAACAAAGGGCTGTTTAAAAATAAAGTTCCGCGCATGGTTTAGTTTAACCTGTCGGTACTTGGTTTTGTCATTCCTTAATGGTTTATTCTTCCAGAATTCATTATTCTAGGCGATGCAGAACCTGAGTTATTAAATTGTTGAACTTGGTGGCGGCATTTTTATTCTTAAAGACACACTAAAATATTTTCAATCATAAGATATGGCATGTAATATATCAAACAAACTGGGATGATGTATCATGAATGAACATAACGTAAAATTATTGATAGGCGAAATTAGTTCAAAGACACCTGGTTTAGTGGAACCATTATTGTTCATTGGAACTTTCAATGCTGAAATATGGCATGTAATATATCAAACAACTTGGAATTATTTGTGATGAATGAATATAATGTAAATTTAATGATAGTTTTAATTTGTTCCAAGGAAACTGGTTTATTGGAACCATTGTGTTTCATTGGAACTTTCAATGCTAAAATATGGCATGTGATTTATCAAACAACTTGGAATGATGTGTCATGAATGAATAAAACCTAAAATTAATCATAGTGGAAATTGGTTTAAAGGTACGTGGTATAATGGTATCTTTATGGCTCATTAGAGACTTACAATGTTAACATAGGGCTGTTTAAAATAAAGTTCCGCGAATGGTTTTGTTTAACCAGTCGGTACTTGGTTTTGTCATTCCTTAATGGTTTATTCTTCCAAAATTCATTATTCTAGGCGATGCAGAACCTGAGTTATTAACTTGTTGATCTTGGTGGCGGCATTTTTATTCTTAATATATCTTCCCAATCTGCCAATAAGTCCAACTCGCTGCAGTGTCCGTGCAATAACTCCATCTACTTGTGGTCCAAATAAGCATTTGCTATCAATGATCATTCTCAAGTCTTTAATCTATATATATAAAGAAGGATGTTTGTCTGTGGGTCTGTGGGTCTGTGTGTACGTTTTTTATACAAATCTACAGTTTTATTCCGATCTTGATAAAATTTCGCATACATGACCTTCAAAGCATGAGGAAGGTCACTGTCTACTTCAGATTTCGAAAAAATAATAATTATTGATAAAAAATCGATATTCATGGTTATGGCAGGGCATATTAATGAGAAATATCGCATGACCAACAATGCAAGACAAAGTTTTTGCAACAATGGTATCAACACGCAATTCACAAACACTCTGCACGGACCAACAATATATATCTCATGACCAACAATGCAAATAAAAGTTTGTGCAACAATAGGTATCAACAATGGTTTCAACACGCAATTCACCAATAACAATGAGCTCAAAATGATGATGCAATGATAAAGCAATCCTTTCCAAGAATTATAACAATGAACATAAAATGATGATGCAATATGGATAAGTTTCAATTTGTAACAATGCATAGAATTCCTGTTATTCAGGTTTTTCTTAGAAAAGAGAGTTCTTAGTACTTAACAATTTCTTGAAAATCTTTAAAAATTATCAGTAGCTGGAGATAATGAAGAGTTAGCAGACTATTGAGAAAGAGTGGAAAGACGACAGAGAAAGCAAAGCTTTAGCTCCGTGCTGTATTGAGCAAATGGGAAGCAAGTAAATAGAAGAATTGGCGACCGCTAGACTACCCAAAGTGACGAAAGGCCAAATTTTGCTTCAACACAGCGAGAGAAGAGTGGAAATTGCAACAACATCAAGTGTAGATCTGAAGTAAGATTATCTGAGTAAGAAATTATTGGAGCAGTCCATCCATTTTGAGCCTTTAAAAAGATTTTTTTCGAATTTTCATTAAGAATTTTTACTGTATTAATTCTAAGCATTTTCATGTGTTTATTTTTAAGATATTGCAAAATTTATTTTAATTTTTGAGATTGTTCTGTTTACATCCCAAGTGTAATAATCCCGGGCAACGCCGGGTACTTCTTCTAGTTTGATATATATTGTTACTTTTCTCCTTTATGTTTATCTTGAAATAAAATGTGGTTCGTTTTCTTTGTAAGAGTCATCACTTTTGTGTTGGCTAAATTAGATTTTAATCCAGTTTTTTATGCATCTAACTGTCAATATGTGAGTTGATTTCTTTTGATAATTTTATTTCGTCAGCATAAAGAAGATTATTAATTTTTACTTTATATGTAAGTTAATTTATAAATATTATAAATAAATAAGGTCCCAATGGAGTACCCTCCGGAATTCCTATTGTTTGTTTATATCCTTCCTTATGTACAGGGTGGTTATAAAATAAGTCTCGCCTATTCAGAGCCCTCTAGAGCCCAATCTAATGAACCGATTGTGATTCAGGTTGAAATATAGGCTTTTCAGACCGTGGGGGAGAGAATTCCGGAAAGAAAAAAATTAGTGCAATTTTTTACCACCAGGAGAAATTGCGGCGCTGAAGAATGACAAATGGAGATTTTATAAACTAGTTTTATTGTATCATACAAGCAGGCAAGGTTTATGTTTGATTATAGCATATGTTCGTTCTCAATATCATCCTTATTAGCAGAAAGTTTATGTAAACAGAAAGTCAACATACTCAGAATGGAATGTTTAGTGAAAAGCTTTTACGAAAGATCATTGTTTTAAGCAAGAAAGAACGCGCACTGTTGGTAAAGATTTTTACCAGAATGATAGCAGCATTCACTGCGCATGCTTGTCCATCCGAATCCATCACTGGCGGTTATTTTAAATATTTGTTTTTGGTGTTTCCAGGGAAATTTTCTAAGTGAGATTTTGCTTTTAATATATTGAAATAATTCTTTTTCTAAAAGGACTACGAAAAGGGCCCATTTCAGATACAAGGTAGCGAAAAATGATAAAGAAATTGGAATCGACTGGCGATTTGGCTGTCGCACCAGGAAGAGGACTGCGCAAAATAGCAGACGAAGTTGTTGAGGACGTGGCTTTTGCTGTGGTGGACAGAGCTTCCAGTTCTCAACATTCTGCAACAAGTGCTCGATCAACAGTACGCGAATTATCCATCCCATTGTGCACGGTGCGAAAGATCTTGCGGTCCATTCTGCACTGGTACCCATACAAAATTCCTCAGGCACAACAGCTAAAACCTCAAGTTTCCACTCAACGCGTTGACTTTGCTTATCGTTTTCTGAAGAGGATGATTGTTGATGACCTGTGGCCATTGAAATTCAATGGTCAGACGAACCACATTTTACCGTAGAAGGAGCAGTAAACACGCAGAACTGCCGCATATGGGGTGCCTCGCTCCCCCATGTTGTGTATGAAATGCCACTGCATTCTGAATATGTGGTTGTGTGGTATGGATTCACCGTGATTTTATTTCAGGCCCATATTTCTTTCATGAAGTGATACAACGAAATCCTGTTAGATGTTCTGTGACAAGTGCACGGTATTGTGAACTTCTTTCACAGCATGTGATTCCTGCCTTGCAAGAACGACGATGTCTGGAAACCACTGTCTTCATGCAAGATGGAGCACCTCCTCATTTTATCGTCAACTGAAATAACTGCTTCGTGCCAATTTTGGAGATGATTGTGTGATCTCCAAGATCAGCATTAGTTTTAGAAATTTTCCAGATGCGTGGCCTCCACGCTTTCCGGATTTGAACCCGTGCAATTTTTGGCTCTGGGGATATTTGAAAGATCGAGTCTATCAACAAAGCGTAGGGAGCATCAATGAGGGAGCATCCCAGCTCATTCCGGAGCACACGGTGCGGGTTTGACAACAAGCGGCCAGCATGGTTATCGTCACTGTCACCGCAAAATAGGAAATCACGCCTGCTATGGGCACACGGGCATCGCCATTGGACACTGGATGAGTGGAAGAAGGTCGCCTGGTCCGACGAATCTAGGTTCCTACCTTGTCAGGCGGACGGCAAACTGCGCATCTTGCGCACACAACACGAGGCTATGAACCCATCTTTTCAGCAGACAACCGTACCGGCGGGTGGAGAAGGAGTGCTGGTCTGGGGTGTATTCTCTTGAGACACACTAGGTCCTCTGATATCCGTAGAAACACCCCTGAATACGACACACTACCTGAACATTGTTGCCGATCAGGGGCAATCGTTCATGATGACTGTGTTGCCTGGTGGTGACGGACAGTTTCAGGAGGACAATGCTCCCTGTCACCGTGCTCGAATGGTCTTGGACTGTTCGAGGAACATGACGCGGACTTCCACCTGCTTCAGTGGCCAGCTCGGTCGCCCGATCTCAACCCGATCGAGCGTTTATGGGATGAAGTGGAGAGAACCATCCGATGCTTTCCCACACTACCATCCAACCTGCACCAATTACAGGACGCTGTGATGTCAGATTGGGTTGCTATTTCTCCGCAACGGTTTCAACACCTTGTTAAATCCATGCCAGCATGTATTCAGGCAGTTCTCGCCGCTAAAGGAGGCGCAACACGCTATTAGCGGGGTATGTCTAATAAATAGGTCGTTCAGTGTATGTTTTCCAGCGTTTACAAAGTGCATAGATTCCTCTTAAAAAGTTCTTTTGGTTATCTGCGCAGTCACTCATGCACCGGCTGCTGTATCTCTTCTTCTGATTGGAGTTTCTTTCCGCCCATTACCTCCTTGAGTGGCCTAAACATATGGGAAACACTAAATCGTATCGAGATATCGATATAAATGCGATCAATTTGGGTATTTTGCTCAATGGCTTGATCAATTTTTACAAAGAAGGAAGCCAGGTTCGTTTCAGTGGTGTGCTTTTTTAAAAATCCATTTTAATTTTCAGATATCCAGGGATCAATAACTTTTCTTAGTCTAACAGTCCTAAAAAATTCCATTAAATTACCCAAAATAGAGAAATAGGACGATACTTTTGACATTATGAAATCGCTACTTTTATAGATAGGCGTCGTAATCGGTCTTCTCCAGAGGATTTGAAAATATCGTATGTTCAAGCACTTCTGAAATATAATAAAAAGTAGTTCGAAAAGTAATTCACGCCTCTTTTCAAAATAAATGAGAGTAGTGTATCCGGGTTAAAGGCCAACCGTAATTCCTCTCTTTCCAGAGGGTAATTAAGTACTAAGTTAGTATTTGAAGACGATTCTTCTTTAATTTCAAGTACTGAATTATCAAATAACTGAGAAAATGTTTAGGCAAGATTTCAACGATGCCACTTTCATTAAATGCCTGTGTGTCTTCTTCGATACAAATACTAATTGGGGAATAGGTAGATTTGGCATTTCTATATAATTTCCAAAATTTTATATAGATATATATTTAGATTTCTTGATGTTCAATTTGGCCATTTTCAGGGATTGAAATAAAAAAATCAAACTCGCGTAAAAACTAACGTGGTAAAGCAGAGTTTCACGTTGAACTCGCCACGTTTTTCTTTTGGAGGCAACGTGAATGACGAAATGGAAACATCACTCGCGTCGTGCACGTAGCTCAGCGAATTCTACGAGTCAACGTGAAGTTGTACGCGGAAGTGATGTTCTTGCAACGTCATTCACGTACAAAACGAGGCCTACGAGATAGGGCCTGGCATAGAAAAAGTCACCTGACCAACTGGGTGCTAGCAACAATCCAATCTTCATTCTTTCCAACAAAAGGAAAAACATTGATTGTTAACATCCAATGAAGGATGAATTGTTGCTAGCACCCAGTTGTCAGGTGACATTTTCGCTTCTAGGCCTTGTTACCTCGCAGGCCTCGCGTACAAAAACATCACGGGCGTTTCATGTTGGCGTGTCACTTAAACTCTCTAGTATTTCAATAATCTAAAAAGTCATTTATAATAATATTTTACATTAAAAAATTATTTATATTTTTGACAATAAATTTTAACATTAATAATAATAATAATAACAACAACAACAATAACGAAATGCTCAGGACCGATAGGATTTTAAAGCATTCGAGAACTAAAAGGAAAGCATTTGATTTGTAATAAAGCCTTTCGTTGTTAAGAATTAGATGAGGTTGTGTAACATACCTGAAGTGGTGAGGGAGGGTGTTTAAAATGAGTTGCAAAGCTTGGAAATTGAAAGTTTTATTTTAATTGTCATTAAATAATTAATTGGCTCTTACAAATAAAATTCTCTAAAGCCCTCCTTCTGGATGGCTCGGAAATGAAGTCTTATTTCCGTAATGGATCCATTCATATCTTGACCTTATTTAATCATATCTGTCATTCAGTTATCTACTGTATATAATGAACTTAACTTTCCATCTACATTTGACTTAGAATATAATTAAGCTAAACGGAAACAATTGAATTGAATTTACTTGAACGACAAGCTACACAACTTCAATTTTAATTAGGCAGATTGGAAAGTTTGAAACGAGAGTTCTAATTAGTTTACTCTAGAGTTAAATTTAATAATTTATTGATAAATGTTAAATTCTACATGTTAGGTTTATTAATTTATTAAGAGATAATTGAAAATCTTATTCATATATTGGTACACTGAGCAAATACCTTGAGAAATCCCTCACTGAGATAGTTTTCGGTAAATATTTAGTTTATATTCTCTTCTGATTGTAACTTATGTTATTTTTCGGTAAAAGTTTTATTTTATCATTCCCATATTTTTTACAAGACTGGATCAGATCATGTAAATTAAACTTGACAAGTTTGATATAATTCTGGGACATATCTAATTTTCAGAAAAATCAGTGTTGACACTTTCACGATGGCCAATCAATTAGAAACATCTGTGAATTTAAATAAATAAATAAATATATAAATATAGATTGCAGATAACCTCCAGACATGAAGTATTAATTTTTCTATCGAAAAATGGAAGGAAAAATTCTGCGACCTGGGTTCGAACCAGGAACCTCGAATATCATTGCCGATGCCTCTACCAGTTGGGCAATCGCAGACACACGAACAACCATGCTGCAGCCAAGTTGTCAAAGGTTGAAAGCCCAATGGGAGGTGGGCACAATGAAACTTCTACAGCCGCTCAATCCCTTGCATTGTAAAAAAAGTTGCCAGCGATGTAAAAATCGTAGTACACATATAAAATCAGCATATAACAATCGATTTGTCAAGAATGAATATATTGTTACTTTCTGTTCATCTTTAAAGCATTATTGACATCGGCACGCGCACGGGAAATCGCTTTTGGACGCACGATAGCTCAAGTGCCACACTCCATTACTATAGGTCGGAACAAGTTAACCTATCGGCCTCGGTGGCTCAGTGGTTACGTGTCGCCACTGATGCTCGAGGACGCGGGTTCGACCCCGGCCGAGGAGGACGAGGATTTTTAAAGGGGGAAAATCCTGAGATCACGCACTTCTCCCGGAAGGGAAGTATAGCAATTGGTTCCGTGTAGTCGATTGCCGACTGCACGTTAAAGAAGCCTTGCGAGGCAAAATTTGCGGCCCCTATAACGCCGTCCTGAAATGACCATGGCAATTGAAAATGACGTTAACACCAAATAAACCAAGCCAAACAAGTTAACCTTGCAATCTATCTATATATATATAGAAGGATGTTTGTG
>JAHWFO010078749.1:0-20938 GCA_023313115.1 Rhysida immarginata | reverse complement strand
TTATGACATCACTTTTTCCTTTATATTTCAATTAATTTTCCTCTCAAGGTTTCCTTATAATTTCATTGTTAATGGTTCCTTATCCAACCATTCTCCTTTCAATGTCGCCACTGTACAATTTATATTATTTACTATTTGTTATTTCTTCATCCAATCATGTTCTCATTCTGTACCATATTTTCTGTATATAAAGGCTTATGTCCTCTTGTGTGTATCCTTGATAAAGCCGGGAATAAATCTCGAAACTAGTCGGAAGCTCTGTTCTCCCTTTGTTGTGTTGTAAAGTCTCTATCAATTTTATCGATAGAAACAGCACTATGGACCCCTTACTGAACGATTAAACTCTAGTAGATAAGTAGCATCATCAATATCATAATTTAGATGGAGCTTGTGCGGAAAAACTGTAACACTTATCAGTCTTGAGCAAACTTTCAGTTGGCACAGAAAGAATTCTGCCTTGGCGTTGGCACAGGATTTATTGATCTGATGATTGAAAATAAGTTTTCCAACGCACTTTGTGACCGTCTACACAGGAAAACAAATTTTATCTTGAATTTCAATCACAGTTTTTGTCGCAAATAGAAGACCCGATCTTACCGGCTCCACCTCTCTTTTTCTCCGATTTTGATCATTTGGAACAACTGTATTAAATCATGTAAAAAATTAATTTCTTTCTCCCCACATTTGTTTATGCCGATACTACTCATAGCTATGTTTCTGGAGCGTTAAGTGGCAAGTTTGAATCAGTGGTGCGTGGTTTTTAAAAATCAAGCAGTGCCTATTGCCTTTTTTTCAATTTTTCCTGCTTCCATAGCATACTCTATTCAAGCCGACACTTCATTGTTTAACACAGCAAATGTGAGTCCAACATTCATTTTTTCTTAATGTGAGGGATGCAACACAGTTCTCGTAAATGAGGAGATACCGGTAAATTTAAATGCAACAAAGCTTAAATTAAGACCCACAAAATCTTGGAACTGTACGTAGACACGAACCTTTCATTTCAGAGGCATATCAATAAAATGATTATGATATTGAACAAGTTAACATAGTAAAGCAGTTGAAGAAAATTATGAGCAAACGAGAATTAGTTTACAAAAAATATACCCTCTTTCGATTAGGCAATTATTATATTGACTTCAACGTCAAAAATCAATTTAAAAGAATAAATGTAGCATATAACATCTTGAGAGGTGCCTTTTCATTTGACAGACACATTTCAACCACAAAATTTTATAATTAAAAATCTATTATTATGCTGACAACAGTTTTAAATAAGGCTGAACTAAAAGAAATATATAACCAAACCGAGGAACTGTGGATAATCGTTATGCCAAAGAAATGTAAACAACCTCTTGTCCACAACAATTTATTAACCACTATTCGCATTTCGGCTACCTTGTAGCCATCAATCAGTGGAAAAAGGAGTATATGACAACCGACAATCGAGCAGTGAAGTGTACATTTCTTCTGGTGGGACGAAAGCACTGCTTTCACGAAGCTCACCCTATCAGAAAAAATTCCACATGAAATACACTGAAATAGGCAAGAAGTCTGACTAACCCCAGAGGTCTTCCACATTACGAAAAAATAATAAGACTGACAGTTATCAGAAGATTGGGAAAGGGGGCGGGGTGTATCACATCTTCCAATAATCCGGGAAGGAAACGTTGCCAATGTTTTCGAAGTTGACATCAAGAATATGCCTCGGTTTTCTATACTTTGTATGCCACTTCATTTCCATCGGGTTGTTTAGTATTCCAGCCACCAGGTCATTGTCTTGGCTCTACATCGTCTGCATCATGTTCATCAGGAGATCTTGCACACACTTATCAAGGTGAGTCATGTTCAGATCCGAGTGGATGTAATGATTTTTTACGGTCCTTCTTCCATGCTGGACAATGGTCCTCAATGTAACATTCTGGAACGACTAGAGTTCACTCCATCTGCTTTTACATACGGTTGCCCACGTAGGTTTGCCATAGAGGAGGATGGTCCGAATCATCGTCTTATACAATCATGGACAAAAAAAAACGGTCTGTAACGTGTAAAAACAGAGTAATAAAAGGTTCACGCAGTGGAATTAAGAATGTTGCACGTTAACAGGGTAAGGTTGAATTAAATAAAGTTTATTATAAGAAGATCCAAAAACAAAGTAAATATATATAATTAAATTGGTAGGTATAAATAAAGAGCTAAAATTCTAACTCTAATAAAGTAGATTGATTGATAACTACAATGAATAACTTTGAAGTCGAAATCTACAACAACGCTGAATACTCAAAATGAAGAAATATAGCACAAAAATTACATGCTTGAAAACTTACGGACTAAAATTGAGCAAATACAAATAAGCTATTGAGCTTCAAAAACTAAAGAACATCCGCACAATATAACTCTTACAAAAGATAACACCGAACTAAACTGCTTTTTCGAGAACACAAATTAATTAAATATCTTGAAGAATTCCAAAAGACAAAACTTACTCAAGTAATGAATAATACACAAAACGAGAAAACCTATTACGACTCTTACTCACTAAGGCATTTAATACGATTAAATCAAAACTTATCCTAGTCACAAGCCGTCATAGTCACTGACAACTCAGACCAAGTCTGGATAAATGGCCTCACAGCTTACGCTGGCCAGCAGCTGGATTCGAACAAGCCGTCATAAATTACTTAGTTTAAACATACAATTAATCACATGAAAACATGGCAGTATGCTTTTCGAGTAATGTAATTTATCATTAGCATATGGCGTGGTCTCTCAAAACAACTATGCCTAAAAACGGGCGTTAAATTCAACCTAATAGATGAGTTTAATTGACAATGAATAATGTATCATAAACACCAATTACTTATTAAAGTCCAAGTCCGAGGAATTAATAACTTCAAAGTCCAGACAAATTATTTGAGGAAATTTCAGTAGAAGTTCTTACAAACAATTTCAGACAATTTTAATGGAACAGACGTAAAAGTTCACATAATTAAAGTTCATTCCAAGCGCACAGAATTCTACTGATTAAAATACATACGAGGCATGTTTTTTAAGTAAGTACCGTTTTGGAATTAAAAAAAGACGTGCAAAGATATCGCAATAATTTTATTTTTACATGAAAGCCTGTACCTTAATCTACCTTTCTACATAATTTCCGTGAATATTGAGGCACTTGTCATAACGTGGCACCAGTTTTTGAATACCCTCCTCATAAAATTCTGCCGCCTGACTTGTTAACCACTGTAACACAAATGTTTTGACTTCGTTATCGTCTTGAAGACGCTGACCACCCAGGTGTTTCTTCAAGTGCAGGAACAAATGGTAGTCGCTGGGAGCCAGATCAGGGCTGTATGGAGGATGATCTAGAGTTTCCCATTTAAAAGATTTGATGAGATCTTTGGTCCGATTAGCCACATGTGGACGGGCATTGTCATGCAGCAAAACGATACCCTTACTCAACTTGCCACGTCTTTTGTTCTGGATTGCACGACGCAGATTGTTCAATGTCTCGCAATAAGACACTGCATTGATTGTCTCATTACGAGGCAGAAACTCCACTAGCAATACTCCTTTTCTGTGCCAAAAAACTGTGCACATGATTGTTTGCTTAAACTTCACTTTTTTGGGTGATGATGAATGTCGCCATTCCATGGATTGTTGTGTCGATTCTTGTGTGACGTAGGCCACCCATGCTTCGTCACCAGTAACAATTTGGTCTAAAAAATCTTCACCTTCATTGTGGTACCGCTCAAGGAAATTCAATGCACTGCCTAAACGTTGGGTTTTGTGCAAATCCGTCAACATTTTTGGAACCCAACGTGAAGACAATTTCCGGGAATTCAAGTTCTTCACAATGCGATACAAGACACTACGAGAATATTGAGGAAAGCAGTCGCACAATGATGAAATTGTAAAGCGTCTGTTTTCTCTCACCTTTTCGTCCACTTTCTGCACCAAATCTTCATTAACGAACGAAGGACGCCCACTCCGTTCTTCATCATGCACATTTGTGCGGCCATCTTTAAATGCTCTCACCCATTTCCTTACCATTCCATTACTCATAATGTTTTGTCCGTACACTTCACAGATCTCACGATGAATATCGATCAGTTTTACGCCTTTAGCACTAAGAAATCGTATAACAGCCCGTACTTCACAATCGGCGGGACTCACGATTGTCGGAGGCATCTTAAACACTCAGTAAACAACGTATACAATGAAGAATCAGACTGTAATGGCGTCAGTGCGTAGACAAAAGATGTAGTTAACCAGCGCGCATGCGCGGAACGCCGACCGTAGCGCTGTGGCGGCGGAATCGCAAAACGGTACTTACTTAAAAAACATGCCTCGTAGAATCAAAAACACTTGACTCCTACTTAAATGAGAATTATCGTGAAGTAACATCTACGATAAAGAAGGCTTAACTTAATAATTTGCATGCACGTAGCCAAACGTGTGCTCGCCAGGAGGGCTGGTCACTAAAAGTAGGAGAAAATATAATTACGGACCAGAATTGAAACATTAATATACAGGCATTGAAAAATATTTAACTTTTCCCGCCAACTCTAAGTCACAAACAACGGACGTTAAATAAACCACATTATTTCCACGTTAACATCTTGGACCTGAATTTCGACGCACTCACACTTCTACTTGTTCAGGCTAAATATGTAAACCCGTACTGGGTTGAGAGATAGGCGTTCAGCCCAGCTGGAAAGAAGCCTCTAACTGTTGAACGCCCGTCACACTCTCTTCCATGCAAATCGCTTAACACGGGTGACCAGGCACAAGGGTTAACGCACGATAACGAAAAGGAACTTACGGTCGCAGTTGTCGAAACGGAGAGCGTACGATACAGCAACAAACTCACGGTTGCTCCACATAAAGTTGCTCCACATAAACCCGAGCTCGTTGGCTCGTTTTTGCCGCCGGAGTCGATCGGTGGAAACGCCGCCTGCGGTGCTTCTCCGCCGTACACACCTTGCTTCAGCATAGGAAACGGACGACTCGCCACGTCGTCGCTTCTATCAGGCTGAGGGTCATGACATTCCCATCTATCGCTGGCGACAGCGTAGAGCCCTTTCTTCTCCGGTGTCGAGCAGATATTTTTTTGATGTTTGCCTTCTGAAGTTCGGGTCGCTCTCCACTTTACCGACGAAACCTCCCGCCAAGAAAGCTTCGGTTTGACGTCACCGAGCTTCGTCCGGTCTCTATTGGCTCTTCCGTGGTGGATGGTATGACGACACTGTCTGCCCCGCTCCTCCCCCGCCTTCGAACGGGTGAACACTCGTGAGCGGTGATAACAGCCAGTGTCGCCGGAAATCACTTGTGGAATCGATTTCCGTGACACGGTCCCTCACTCTGTGCTATTATATTTTTAAATGAGCGATTAAAATAGGATGGTATGATTTTATTGGTTAAAAATGTAGATAATTTTCTGACTGAACGAAACGATATCAGACACCTACTGGCAAAGTAATAAACGCTAATTTAAAAATAAAGCGGCATAGAGCGAGGGAGCGTTTTTTTTGTCCATGACTGTAATGTAGCAGCTTACTGTCGATGCTGAGGGCACTGTTCCGACCTGGGAGAGCTATGAGGCTGTACTTTGTTCAGAATGTAAGTCACGTGACAGTTCCAGGAGATTCTTGAGTCGATTATAACGCCAAGGTACCTGTAATTGTCGACCCATTCAAGTTCCTTATTGAATAGGACAAGAGAATCCGGAGGACGCTTAAGCTTTTTGTTGAAGTACATAGCTTTGCAGTTTCCGACGTTAAGGTTCAGTTTCCAGCAATTAAACCAGTCTTCAAATTGCGTTCTGCAGACGAGTGATAACGTGAGATGGCTGATGCGCCCATGCCATGATGGCAGTATCATCAGCAAAGGAATATAAATTACATTTTTCTGGTTTGGGAAATCATGTACAAAATAATGAAATAAAACGAGGCCAAGGACAGCGCCTTGTGAGACACCGGCCTTTACCTTTACAAGTTTTCGCCAACTTTAGCTTAATAGAACCCATCACAAAGAAAGGATTTCACCATCAAAGTCAAATCAGGAGGAAACTCGTCTCTTGTAGATTAGCCCTTCGTGCCACACCTGATCGAAAGCCTTACTGGCATCAAGAAAAACCACGCCACAGTACCTTGAAAGGTTCAGTGGGGTGCTCAGATCTTTAACAAGCCTCCATATCTGCATCTGACATGAATGGGCGGCACGAAAGCCGAACTGCTCTTTCCGAAGTAGATCATTGGTGAGACAGTGGTCCTTGAACCTGGTGAGGATCGTTTTCTCCAAAACTTTGGACATCGACGGGAGTAGACTGATAGCTCGGTAGCTCGAAGGAATTGCAAGATTTTACCCCTGCTTGGGGATATTTTACACAATAGATTGCTTCCAAGGAGTCGGGAAGTAGGAAAACTTCCAGCAATCGCTTATGATATTCGAGATGTTATTAATAATGTTGTTCGGCAGATTCCTTAGGGCGTTATTACTTACCTTGTCTCTTCCTGGAGCCTTCCTCAGTTTGAGATTTCTGATGATGGCAGCTATCTTGCCAGTCTCGATGTTAATCTTTGATGTAAATTGCGGGACATCATCAAGTTTGATAAGACCATCTTCCACACGCTGGGACATGAGTTGACTCTCGGGATTATTTTTATCAGGAGTAGCAAACTGCATCTCTAGGGTATCTGCAATTATTTGTGATTTATCCTGATTAGTTTGGACGTAATTACTTTGAGGGGTGCGAAGTGGAGTAAGCGTATCATTCGAGTAAGCGCAGAGTATACGAATCGAATCGACAATCGAACAGTGAAGTGTACATTCGTTAGGATGGGACGAAAGCAGCGCTTTCACAAAGCTCATCTAACCAGAATAAACTCCAAATGAAATACACTGAGGTAGTCAAGAAGCCTAACCAACCCAAGCGGTCTTCCATATTATACAAAGAAGAAAAATAAGATTGACGATTGTCAGAAACAAAAAAAAAACAAAAAACAAACGAAATAAAAAATAAAAAATACAAGGAAAAATAAGATTATCACATCTTCCAGTAGTCTGGGAAAGAGACGTTGCTAATATCTTCAAAATTGATGTCAAGAACGTGCCTCGGTTTACGATACTTCGTATGCCAGTTCATATTCATTGAGTTCTCCAGTATCCCTTTCACAAGCTTATTGTCGTGAGTCTTCATCTTCTGTATCATAATCAAAAGGAGATCCTGTATAAACTTACCGATATGGGCCATGTTTAAATCGAGGTGGATGGATTGGTTTTTCACCGTCCTTCTGGGCAATGGTCCTCAGGGTAAGATTCTGAAATGACTGTAGTTCACTCCATCTGCTTTTACAGATAGTCGCCCACGCAGGCATGCCATAGAGGAGTATGGTCCGGATAATCGGTTTGTACAGAAGTAGCTTGTTGTCAATGCTGAGAGCGCTGTTGCGACCCATAAGAGCTATGATGCTGTACTTAGCCCTCTTCGCTTTGTTCAGAGCATAGGACATATGCTGGTTCCATGAGAGTCTTGAGTCAATGATAATTTATATTGTAGGATGACCAATCAGAAAATTACAATAACATTATTTAAACAAAGTGACAAATCTGGTAATAAATTTAACAAATAACAGTAAAAATAAGGGAGCCAGTCAGAGTAAAAAAGTGACTCATCAAACTAACCAATCAGAGAAGATACTGATATTGGCAAGAATGATAAGGTCAAGACAAAATCAGGAATGGAACTTAGTATTAAAACGTCTAAAAAAAGTCTGAGTCTCCGAGGGGCCGTTATCTCCATTTATCAATAACTTTAAAGCTTTCTTCTTGATTTCTAGTGCTTGGTATGCATCTAATAACTGTTTGTTGTTGACCTGACGTAGAAGTTTCAAATTTTCCTTATGTAGGTTGTGTCCGGACTCTAATAATTGCTTGGCTACCGATGACCTATTAGGACGGCCGAATCTGGCATGTGCCGGATGTTCTTTAAATTTGGTCTCTATTCGTCGTTTAGAAGTTTCCCTATAAACCAGGTCATAATTATTGGAAAGTATCTCGTAGATTCCCGATTGTAGTATGGGAGGGGTCGTGTCTTTCGGATTCCCCAAAATATTTCTAAGGGAGTTGGGGTTTTTTAAAAAGCCAATGTTAAGTCGTAATTCTTGAAGATGCCTTGCAATCCTTTGTCGAGATTATAGCTGTGGTAAAGGGTTATGATCTTTTTGTCCCTGGTGGCTGCCAAACTGGTTGAATTCTTAATCAGTTTTTTGTACTTGCGTTTCCTCAAGGGATCTTCCACCAAGTCTTCTTTGAACCCATTCAGGATCGCCATATTCTTGATGTATCTGACTTCCTTGTCGAAACTTGCTGCATTGAGGAGGATGTTCAGTGCCCTATCCAACATGAAGTTAAAGGCTGACAATTTCTAGCTCCAACAATGATTGGAAGTACGATGGATAAACGTGTCGGTATGTGTGGGTTTACGATAAATATCGTATTTAGACTATTCCCAGAACGGATGATAAGGAGATCCAGAAAGAGTAACTTGCCGTCTCTTTCAATTTCTGCCGTGAATTTAATTGATGGGTAAAACTTATTCAAGAAGTCAAGGAAAGAATATCACATTGGTTAACGTCGAAAATGGCTAGAATATCATCCAAACAGTGCAGCCGAACGTCCGGAATGTATGAGCCTGATGTTTTTAGTTGTTTCCCAAATTTACGCATAAATACTTCTGCCAATATGGGGCTGAGACAACTACCCAAAGGTGTGTCAGAGAGCTTCTGGTAAAAGCGACCATTAAATTGAAAGATATTGTTGTGTACACAGTGTTTGTTCAGGATGAGGATTTCATTAGGTTCCTTTATATTATTTCTATTAAGACTTGTTTTAAGAATGCGATAGTTCAGTATCCGATAAGCTCGGAAAGAGAGGAACCACGTCGAAAGAGACTAGCAAGCAATGCTCAGGGACAATCGTACCTTTAAGGTTGTTGACTAAGTCAACATTATTTTTGACCGAGTGATCTACAGAATCTAATTTTAACTTGCATAAAAAACTAGCTAAAATTTGGAGACATAACAATAGGGGCCTGTGGGCTAGGGGGCTTTCGCAGACCTGCGACCTGGATTCTACGATCTGTGAACCGAGTGCCAACCTCCCACTGAGCTTTACAACTTAGTTGTCACCAGCAGCAGCTTAACTCGCTCTTTTGCAAGTCAGGCTTAAAAAGTTCATCTTCGTTTTAACTCGATCGGTATACACCAACATTTCAAGGCCATAACCTCCAATGATAAATCTCTTACGCCCGTATTCAGCATGTTTTAAAACGAGTTTAAACTCGGATTCAAACGTGCCATATTCACCACGCGATTAAGTCACCTTAAATGTAGCTGAGTGTATGTTGCCCTCTACGGTAGCTTAAGTCGATCTTATGCTGATGCGCATGCGCAGTGTATCTCCAGCTACACCAGCCAATGAAAAACAACATGGAGGACGATATGGAGTCTCTTCGTAGCTTGGAAGACGTTTTATTACTTACTAGTTGGTGTGTTAAAGAAAAGGAATGTGGCGCTAACGCTGCCAAACATACTAATAACATCGTTTGTTTCTGCTCAATCTCAGCGCTATGTGGCTAGTCAATTAATGCTGTTTTTGGAGAATATCAACCTGTTAGCACGAGTGACAGGCCCTTTCAAGCAACCTAGTGTATGAATGAAGAACTAATATTCTCTCTTGGTGGAATTTTTTATGGTGGAACCAGTCAGTCTCCGTGTACCAGGAGATGCGAACTGAAACAACAACAACAAGACGTTTTATTTCTGAACAAATTCAAATTTCTGAAACTGGAAGCTTTCAAATCACGGTTGGTGATACCAGTGCATGCAGCCAAGCAACAGCGTGCCGTGCAATAAACAAGGTAAATTATATTCATGCAAAACACAAAATTAGAAAGTAGGATTACATGTAATCCAACTCTGATATTGACTATAATAACTTTATAATTATTAAGGTATCGGAATGTATAGCAAGCTAGCTGAAAAGATTCATATATTTTCCTAAAACGGAGCATGAGCGTCAACAGGTATTTTTTTTCTTTTGTAAAGTTTTTACCTGATATCTATCATGATAATATTCATATTTTTGAATATGTACATATTACAATATATTTATAATACATTACCTTGTTTGTTTACCAAAATTTTTGCATAGGTCAGTGAAGGTTTTTTTAATTTGTTTAAGTTACCTGGTGTAGTCGGAGCTATTGACTGCACAAACATTCCAGTTATTTTTCTTGGATCCGACATTGTTGAAAGATTCCGTAACAGGAAGCGTTATTTTTCGCTAAACGTACAAACTGTCAGCGATAGCAACCTGAATATATTATGAATATTGTTGCAAGATGGCCAGGAAGTGTTCATGAAAGCACTATCTTTAATTCAAGCTATCTCGAACTCTTTTGTAGCTGAACAAGTGCCTCAAACATACCACCTTTTAGGTCACAGTGCGTATGCGTGCAAACCCTACTTGTTGACTCCAGTAATAGCACCCACAACTGCAGCTGAAATCAGGTGATTACTTAAACATACCATCCAATGTTACTTATCCCAACTCAAGTATTAAATCCTAGCATTTTTGTTCTTTTTAGGTACAACAAATGCCATATTCGTGGTAGAAATGTTGTGGAGAGGCAGTACGGATTATGGAAACGAAGATTTGCTTGTTACATTATGGCCTCAGATACAATTTAAACAATACTATAAACATCATTGTTTCCACTGCCATTCTTCATAATATGGCCAATAAGATCGGGACTATGGTGATGATTTGGATATAATTGCACCACCATTCCAGCAACCTGAAGTGCCATCGTCATTAAATACAGCAGGGGAACTTGGATTTGCAAAGCGGAATGCATTGATTCAACAAATCTTTGCTCATTTGTAATTAAAACAAAATCTTTTTATATAATAAAAATCTGCAGTAATAACGTTATTGCCATAATTTACTGAAAAATTCAAATTATTTAGCAACTGGAGCAAAAATGTTTATTTCAAAACACTTTCAATGTCTACAGCAATATATTGTACATGTACCCAAATCACAAAAATGAATGCAAAAGTCTACATTCTGAATAGACATGGGGTACAAATGAGTTAAATCATTAACTATTCCAATATTAAAATAATAAATAAAACAAACTATGAAACAAACACATTTTATCTAAAATGATGATATATTTTCCATATAATAAATATGTCCATATAGAATGTACAATAGGCAACAAAAGTGCTTAGCCACCTTGCAGAGAAACATTCGCTTCGGGCACGCTTTATTTTCTTCCGTCACCCCCATAACAAAATGTAAATTTCCTACATACACAAAGTGTGGAAAAAAACCTCTTGAAACCTTTATTTGTGTTATTCGTGTTTTTAAAACTTTGCGAATGTTTCTCTGCAGGTGGCTAAGTACTTTTGTTGCCGACTGTACTTGAGTTCAATGAAAATAAATTTAACTACTCGGATGTAAAAACTCAAAGTATATTCTATCTGTACTTTTTTATTATATGGAAAATATTATTCGAGGCGAAGCCAACAAATAAACATAGAAATGAAACAAATTACGAGTACTGATTTGAAAACTACTTTTGTTTATCCACATAACTTCCCTATACGTTACGGCACTTGTCCCATCGTTTCACAAGCCCTTCAAAATCAGCAGCATAAAATTTTTTGGGTTGCTGTCTGAACCAAACGGTGACTTCCTGTATAGAAGTTTAATAAGGGCGAAGAAATGAAAGCTGTTTGGAGCAAGTTCTGAGTTATACGGAACATCTCAAATATCTTTCGAGTGAACACTCTCCTAACGATGAAGCTGTACAAAGGAAAGTCACAGCCTAGTTCATACAGCATCTCATAGAAATTGGTGCTGCTGATTTTGAGGGGCGTGTGAAACGATCTGACAAGTGCCGTAACGTACAGGAAAGTTATGTGGAAAAATAAAAGTAGTTTTCAAATCAGTACTCTTATTTGTTTAATTTCTACACCCATTCGAAACTTGCTGACCTCCCTTCGTATCATCATTTTAGATTATAATTATCATATTTTCCATTTTCAACTTAATAAACATTTGTTATTTTTGTACTAATAAAAGCAACTCCCGCCCCCTAAACAAAATCCGGCTTCTTTATCATTGACATGGATGCACGTAAAGCAAATTCATTGTCACCTCTGCATAATAATGCAGTTAAATGTTCACACACTTTGGTTTGCGCGTCTACCAGCTTTACTTCTTTAAGCTGTCTCTCGTATTGTAATTTCAACAGTCTTATTTCCATTTCATTCTTAAAAGTGCATAATCATCATCTCCTTCATATGTTTCTCTTTCATAATCGCCATCTCCTTCACATGTGTCACGATTATAATTATGCTAGGATAGGACTTAACCAGCTTAGTGAATCCTATCCCCCCAGAGGCTAACATAAGTCGTAAACAGAGAAAGAAGTAGGCGAGTAGAGTAAATTTAATGAATATTTTAATGTGTCCAATTGTAAGGTACAGTTTGAAACTTGAATGGTATTAAATAGGTCAAGAACAATATTGATGCTTTACAATAGGGCTTCGGGCTACAAGAATTATTTTCATCCACCTTCTTAACGCTGGCTCCGATCTCCAAAGTTCGTTGACCTAGGTAGGGGCGTGTCCAACGTTTTTTGTGGAGGGCAGTGGCTGGGATCCTGTAGTCCTCTGTAAAAAGCTTGGTAATGGATTTCCGACGCTGCTATCGCTGAACGCGTCGACCCTATCGGGTTTGGGAGCACGACTGTTGAGTCTGAAATAATGCAAAGCAGAATTAATGTTAGGAGACAATTAAGCAAAGTCCTAGTTCTTTTATAAGCTCTCGTGGAGTCCCGAAAGGGATACAACTAAGTTTAAAATCTTGAGCACGTAATTCCTATCCTCAGTTTAATTACTTAATTGTTAACTTAATGTCTATTTCACTTACAGGATAGAAGTACCGTCGAAGCCAAGCGCGACACGCGACGTGAGATCTCCGCGCGGTCGCGACTTCCGAATAGGGCACTGTCGGCGTTCCCTATCCTTCCCTCAGTCGGCCTAGCTGTCGTCTTCAATGACGTCTGACACGATGTCGCTGGGGTGAGCGAATCGTCCGGGCTGCTGGGCTCCGTGTGCTGTCCGGACACCGTTCTTATCTTCGACTCCAATGGTGGACGAATGCTGCCCACAATCGGCGTCTCGCGGCCGGCGTCCTCTCCTTTCAAAACCCCGTTTTCCTTATAGTCTCTACGGGCGTTATGTGGCGGGCGGTCCTTGTCGAAACGCTCCTCTTGTCGAATCTGGCTTGTTTCGGCTAGGCTCGCTTGATGGGAATCAGGGCGCACTCTGGCTTGCCTCGGTATAATACGGGACATCTCAGCATCACTATCGCCCTGATCCAATGAACAGTTCCGCAATATTCTTAAGTTCACTATTTGTTTTCCAACTTGCCTGTCGAAATGTCCGACCACTACCGCTGTCCCTTGAATCGCTCTCGTGCATACGACTCCGCTGCTGCTTTCCCCTCTTTCTCGGCGTGGGTCTTCGTCTACTTCTGAACCTTTCTCCGGGTTCCGCTGGCTTGACTAGGGCAGCGTGCTTGGCGATTCGGGCAGTCCGAGATCCTTTCTTCTCCGGGTCTTTGGTCGTTGAGCCGTGACTATGACAAGTATTCGATACAAATTTAGTTCGATTATTAACTGACGGAATGAAACATTGCTTACGGTTCCTCAGGCGACTATGTCCTATCGGGCTGGCCTGCCTGTTTCTTCAGCCTCAGATCGGCAGCCGGGGAACTATCTATTCGCTTTTGGAGCTGGAGCAGATGGTATTTGCTCCAGCGAACATCCATAAATCGATGTTATAACAGGGAGCTGAGGCGCACATGCGTAAAGCGATATTTCCGAGAAGCCTTTCATAGGCTTCTACGCTTTAATAAACGCCTCGGTTTCGAGGCTCGTTTTTCCACCGGTAGTTCGTCAGAAGTCTATTAGGAACATGTAATGATGAGCATAATTATTATTATGGTCCCCTCCGATGACCTCACAAAGGCGTTTAGATGTAGCGTAACGCCTTTTGAAAACCAAAGGACCTAGCCGATACCATTCTAAGAGGAGGAAGGACCGTAGATGTGAAGATACTTTTTTCCACACAGATGACGGTGTGGAAAAAGTCCCCCTTGCTCTCTCTATTCTAGCCGTCCAGAGTTCTTTATTAAGACACATAATATGTATCGCTAGATCTGAATTTAGTGGGTCACCGGTGGAATCATCCATCAGGAATTCCACAAACGAGTAAGAAAACTTGGGTAGACTGTAATGTTGGCACAAACGATTCCAGATGGATTGGGCAAACGAGCACTCGAAGAATATATGTCGTATGGTTTCTATGATGCCACAATGTAGACAACCAGCAGATCTGACCACACTCCATAGATGAAGACAAAGGCAGGCCTAACCCCCCCCCCCCTTTCAAAGGGAGTGAAGAGAAACTCTGCCCGAACTGGATGACAATGCAC
This sequence comes from Rhysida immarginata, assembly GCA_023313115.1. NCBI lineage: Eukaryota > Metazoa > Arthropoda > Chilopoda > Scolopendromorpha > Scolopendridae > Rhysida > Rhysida immarginata. The sequence continues at coordinate 6,364 of JAHWFO010078749.1, read as the reverse complement.
AGAACTCCCCCACACACAATTTACAATAGCACTGCGAACTTTGTGAAGAATTTTTGCCGATGGTAAAGTGAATAGGCATTTAGCAGTCAACAGTGATAATATATGAGTTTGCAGAAACCGCACCTTCACAAGCATTGACGTGGAAAAGCAAAAATTCCTGTCAAGGTAGGCAATACACTTATCCACCAATTGCTGCCGATGGATTGAGTCCATGTCCGGAAGAAACGAAAATATAAAACCGAGCATTGTGATCTGACCACACCATGTTATTGGGAATGATTTGAGCTTGTAGACCGTCCACTTCCCAATCGCAATTCCCTTCGACTTGACGAGGTTGATGGTATTCCCCGTCGAAGTGCTGAAGTAATCGAATGTTTCCTTGTAAATACTCAGGGAATACGAGTCCGAAGCAAACAACACGACGTCGTCGGCATAAGCTAAAGTCCTGATATTGATGGACGCAGCTGGAAACTCATATCTCCGAACCTCCGGGTGGCGGTTCAAGAAATGCAGTAATGGCTCCAAATAGAAGATGTACAGGAGAGGTGATAGAGGACATCCCTGCCTGACACCTTTTAAGAGTTCGAAAGTAGACGATGTGGAGCCATTAACCGCCACACATTGTGTGGCCTATGCATACAGTGAAGAAATAATCACAGCAAAAGTCGGAAGATGAAGCTGGTGAAACACTTGGAATAGAAATTCGTGATTCACCTTGTCAAACGCTTTTTCCTGGTCGAGACTTAACACTGCGAGAGTTTGTTGACGAACTTGCGCTTCTTCCATTACACACCGAATAGTAATAAGATTGTCTGTCATCCTGCGCGTTGGAATTGAGCAGGGTTGACCCGGATCAAAAAACTCGTCGGCAATGAGTTTAAGCCGTTGCTGGAACACACCAGTGAAGATTTTGTAGTCCGTATTGAGTAATGTAAGCGGTCTGCACTGGGTCACGAGTTTTGGATCCGGGCATTTAGGGAGTAGGATAATTTTCTCTATAGTAAAATCCGGTGTGATGGAAGACGGGTCTTGAATAATTGAATTAAAGACTCGCACCAGGAAAGGCCCAAGAAGTTTACACGACAAATTGAAGAAAGAATATGGAATGCCGTCTAAGCTCGGGCTGGACTGATGACGGCCGTCTGCCGACAGAAACTTCTTGACCTCATCTTCGGTGAAGGGACGCGTTACAAACGAGTCGGATTCCACAGAAAAAGGTCTTAATGCCTCTATCCACTGCTTCGTGGTGTCTGACGGAATGATTGGATGGCTAAAAAATGATGAAAAGTGAGAGTGAAAGGCTGATAAGATGACGGCATCAGATTCCACTTCCTCACCCTCCACCATTAATCGATGACAATGTTTATTTTTAGCCCGACGCCTCTCCTCAGCGAAGGCTGCCGATGACATGTGCCTGACGTCAGCTGCCCAGGTACGTTTGGCCCTGAGTGCTGCGCCGGCAGCTTTCCGGATCATTAGAGCGTTTATTTCATTCTTCACCTGTTGAATTTCAGCTTGAAACTCCTCCTTAGGGGTGGAACAACGGAGGAGTCGCAATATTTCTTGGAGCATGATGAGGTAACGATGACGTCGTCTGGCTGCATCGAATCCAATCTTCCAAAAAAATTTTTGATTGTAGTTTTTAAGTTCAACCACGATTCAAGCGTAGGAGGCAAATTGTGGAGATGTTTTTCCACAAACTGAACGAACTTTCCCCGGTACTCTTCATTGTCGAGCAGAGAAACGTTTATAAACCAGTTCTTGATGGTAACATGATCTGCAGCAATTGCCGGAGAAACAAATGGAGGATCCCAATACCACAAGATGGCACTATGGTCGGAAAATGCACAAGGAATAACCTCCATTGTTCCAGCTGCACCAGCAAACAAATTGTCGCCCAAAAAAAGATCAAGTCGCGATGCCACAGTGGGTCCTTTATGAAATGTGAACCCACTGAGATCACCACGAGAATTCACAGGCCATAGATCAAACAATGCATTTTGCTGGCACAGGCGATGCACATGTCCAGACGAAAAGATGTTGTCTGCGTCTGGATGACAATTAAAATCACCAGCAATCACTACAGGAAATGATGAACACAAATACACTTGTAGGTCGTTGAAAAAGTCTCGTTTCTCTGCACTCGTGCACGGAGACTACACGTTAAGCAATCGGAATTTAATATTAGAAGATGTGTAATGTCTAAAGATATTACCCTGCACTCGCTGTCGCACAAATAATTCGACACCTGAATGGAGGGGTTGAAGATGATAGTTGCAACCCCTTTCCCAAACGGTGACGAAGAGTTAATAAAAAATTGTCCACAAGGAAATTGTCTACGAAGTCCGGGTAGGTCGTACCATACTTGTGAAGGAACAAGCTTTACTTCTTGAAGCACAAGTATGTCCGGCCTGTACAGGGCAATAAACGTCGATAAAACCGATTGCTTAAAAGACGAACCCAGGGAACGCACGTTCAGTGAGATGACCTTCATTGTGGAATCACGTTGCTGGCTCTTGACACTTCTCCGAAGGAGACTGGAGCTTCACAGATGATGGTGGCACCTTTCAACAGGACAGTGCTCCCCGCCATACTGCCAAAATTGTCCACGACTGGTTCGAGGAGCATGAGGATGAATTCAAGCTACTCCCATGGCCACGAAACTCCCCGGACCTCAACCCCATTGAACATTTGTGGGACCAACTCGATCGCCATGTCCGCAAGGAGGCTCCTTCGACTTCCGCCTCGGAGAACGAAATGAGGAGGAAGAAGTGCTGCGATGATGGCTCTCGCGGCTGTCTCTATCGGTGGAAGAAGAAGCAGCAACGCCGTCCCTTTTGCTGTGATGCCGTCTGGTTTTACGTTTGCGAGGTTTCTTTGCCGGCGCAAGCCCCTCCCGCTGTGCTGATGCTGATGACTTCACATTCCCAGCAGACTTCACATTCCCGAAGTCTTCGCAGGCGGAGGAAGGGCTGGAAAATCTTCCTCTGGAAAGATTGATTCGGAATAACCTGAAACGTCTGCATCATCTTCTGCAGAGCTCACCTCCTCAACCATCGAGATGTCGCTTGATGGATCAGGGAAGGGGGCGCCATCTTGGATCTTCGATGGGGGAGGAATGTGTGGTATCTCCTCCCTTGGTTTCTCGGATAGTGGCGCTGGAGGCAGTGGCATCTCTTCCTAGTTTCCATAGGCGGCGGAGATGGCGTCGTATGCTGCCTTCGAGGTGAAGAAGTAGGCGTCGTAGCTCTACGCGGCTTTGGTGATATAGCCGACGATGTCATCTTTGGGGATTGCTGGGAAGACATTCCTTTAGGCGATGTTGGAGCTGCTGGTGATGCAAACGTCCTCTCCGGGCACTGATGGAATTTGTTGACTACTTTGTTGCAGTAGTCACACTTCTTCAGGAGAGGATAGTCTTTTCTAACGTGAGACGTCTTTTTGCAGTACCAGCAGCACTGCCTTTGACCCTTGTAAGACACGGAGACACGATCTCCGCGCATTACAACCTCGGTCGGAATGTCTCTATGTAAGTCCATGTAGACTACGATGTCGCCCGTCTTCTGAAGAGGACAAACGGGGTGCTGAGGGTACGAAATCCTATGCACCACACCGTAGTCCGACATTTATCCCTTGAGATATTTCTCTGTCATCAGCGGCGATGCACCCCGGATAATGACTGGTACATATCCTGGTTCTGCATAGCTCAAGTGGACGGTGGTCTGCCCAACCTTGATGGTATCAGCAGACACTATACGGTCTGCCATATTACGTTGGCTACAGAACATCCTCGACTCAGTCGGGGTAAGCCTCTGTAGGACCAAAAGAGCGGGATCGCCAGACGGGAGTACAGGAGAAATACTCGTTTTAGAGTACAACTCCGTCATAAACATGCCGACGGAAAAGAGCCCGTCGGCAATCATATTCACCATGTTCTCCATGGTGAATAATTAAAGTCACAAAGAGTTCGGGGGGGGGGGGTGAAACCTCCCCCGGGGGTGGTCGGATGATTGGTTGCTGCGTAAATTTCAAAGTCCGACACACACAGACGAAGGTACTATTAGCTCGTCTCTTTTAGCGTCCCATCTGCTTAATTCCTTCCATGCTGTTGGTGCTGGAGCTGATGGTATTTGCTGCAGCGAACACCCTTAAGTAGATGGCTTAGCAGGGTGCTCAAGCGCACATGCGTAACATGTATTTCGTGAAGCCTTTTATCGGCTTCTACACATTATTAAACGCTTCAATTTCGAGGCTCGTTTTTCCACCGGTAGGTCATCAGAAATCTAAAGGGAATGTGTAAAGGTGTGCATAATTATTATGGTCCCCTCCGATGACCTCACAAAGGCGTTTAGATGTAGTGTAACGCCTTTTGAAAACCAAAGGACCTAGCCGATACCATTCTAAGAGGAGGAAGGACCGTAGATGTAACGACCATTTTTTCCACACAGATGACGGTGTGGAAAAGGTCCCCCTCGCTCTCTCTATTCTAGCCATCCAGAGTTCTCTATTTAGACACATAATAGGTATCGCTAGATCTGAATTTAGTGGATCACCGGTGGAATCATCCATCAGGAATTGCACAAACGAGTAAGAAAACTTGGGTAGACTGTAATGTTGGCACAAACGATTCCAGATGGATTGGGCAAACGAGCACTCGAAGAATATATGTCGTATGGTTTCTATGATGCCACAATGTAGACAACCAGCAGATCTGACCAACCTCCATAGATGAAGACGTTGGAGGGAGTAAAATCCGTGGTGCAGTAACCGCCATTGTATGGAGAACACAGTTCCGTCAAAGGCAACAGTTTTTATTGCCTTTAAAATGGCTGACCACGGATAATCTGGACAGAGACGAAAGATGTCGGTAGTCTCGCCCTGGTCAGACTGCTGATAAAACCAAGACAAATGCAGATGACCCCAATCTTGGTAATCTAGCTGTCGTAAAGATGGTAGAATAGTCATTAGGTCCCCTTGAAAAAGATGGTAAATAATCGGGTGACGCACATTAGTAGTTATTGGCAGCAAGTGAGGTAACGGTATCCTATTCACTTTAAAGAACACTCGTAGGTATGCAAACACAAAGTTCGCCCATAAAGGTGGGGGGAAAAGAAAAACACGAATCACTGCAGCAAGCCTTGCTGCAATGAGATATCGCCGAATCTCGAGCAGGCCTAACACCCCCCCCCCTTTCAAAGGGAGTGAAGAGAAACTCTGCCCGAACTGGATGACAGTGCACAGAACTCCCCCACACACACAATTTACAATAGCCCTGCGAACTTTGTGAAGAATTGTTGCCGACGGTAAAGTGAATAGGCATTTAGCAGTCAACAGTGTTCTCTTGTGTGTTGCTCGATTTCAGAACAGGCTGCAGTTGCAAAATCCCTTGCTGTTTGCATTCGCCTTTTCCTTTGGGGGGAAAAGTTCATCCGAGTTCTGAAAGAAGGTGGCTCTTCAGTCTCTTCCTCTGGTTGTGTCATCAAGGGAGTCCTTGGCGTGAGTCTGTTGACTGGGATATTTAAACCTTCCCGATTCTATACATAGATAAAAAAATATTACAAATTTATAATGAACTAGCAAAGGTACCCGGCGTTGCCCGGGATAATTACACTTGGATGTAAACAGAACAATCTCAAAAAATTAAATTAAATTTTGTAATCATCATCTATATATATAAAGAAGGATGTTTGTCTGTGGGTCTGTGGGTCTGTGTGTACGTTTTTTATACAAATCTACAGTTTTATTCCGATCTTGATAAAATTTCGCATACATGACCTTCAAAGCACGAGGAAGGTCACTGTCTACCTCAGATTTCGGAAAAATAATAAATATCGATAAAAAATCGATATTCATGGTTATGGCAAGGCATATTAATGAGAAATATCTCATGACCAACAATGCAAGGCAAAGTTGGTACAACAATAGGTATCAACAATGGTATCAGCACGCAATTCATAAACACACTGCATGAACCAACAATATATATCTCATGACTAACAATGAAAGGAAAAGTTTGTGCAAGTGTAATTATCCCGGGCAACGCCGGGTACCTCTTCTAGTCTATCTATATATATAAAGAAGGATGTTTGTCTGTGGGTCTGTGGGTCTGTGTGTACGTTTTTTATACAAATCTACAATTTTATTCCGATCTTGATGAAATTTCGCATACATGACCTTCAAAGCATGAGGAAGGTCACTGTCTACTTCAGATTTCGAAAAAATAATAATTATTGATAAAAAATCGATATTCATGGTTATGGCAGGGCATATTAATGAGAAATATCGCATGACCAACAATGCAAGACAAAGTTTTTGCAACAATGGTATCAACACGCAATTCACAAACACTCTGCACAGACCAACA
>JAHWFO010078736.1:0-20031 GCA_023313115.1 Rhysida immarginata | reverse complement strand
ACTGAGTTCACTTGAGTCACTTGATTCACTTTTCATAATTTTGTAATTATTAATTACATTCCCGGGTTTCGGCACCATTTTGCAAATTGATCATTTCATATTCTTTAAAATCATTAAGGCAAGGCATTTCAACTGTTTCTAATCTACGATTATTCTATTCTAGTCTAATATACATAAAATGAGCAGAGACTATTAAAGAAAAACAGAAAGTGAAATGGAAAATCTAAAATAAACAAAGTGAACACAAGAAGAGACTTTGACCACTAGTCTCTCTCTGGTCTCTGTCTGGGTCTCTGGCTTCACTGGGTCTGATTCAACACACCCTTGCGCAAATTAATTGAAACCAAATAGTACACCTTTGCGGGAATCCTTTTTACTTTGTCGAAGCAAGTAAACGTCATCTCTAGGAGTTGTTTTCTTCTTACGACCACACTTTCCTTTACGTTTAGGAGAAACCGATCCAATTTGCTGCTTCAACTTCATAACACGGCTGAAATTTTTAAACTCACAACAAGCACCGAAACAAACTCTCGATTCATTTTAGCTGTGTGTTCGTGCAGAGTTGCGATCTTCGTACGTTCCTCGGTGTCACATCCATCTCGAACGGTGGTAGAAACGCATCCGGTCAGGTTTAAAATCTGATGAAATACTGTAGATGCTAACGGAATGATCGCATCAGCCAACATAAAAAAATGATCAAACTGACTTTTCGTGTTTGTTTTGAGTACAGGATGACGAGTAATATAGAAAAAGTGCTTTGTTTCAAATAATTTGCCCAAGGGTGTAGCTCCGTTCTTCCACTGCTTAATAATAATAATTACAAAATATAGTAATAAAAATGGTGGATAAAGAAAATAAAAAAAAAAATGAGTGTGCATAAGACCACACGACCGAAGTAAAAACTTTTGTGGCGACTGTAATCGAATCTAAGTAATGTATAGGTGAATGATATAAATATTATTATGGATGTTATTACTTATACGAATCAGGAACAAGCCATAAATTAATATTATATAGTATAAAGCCATTTATTTTCATTCGTTTTCTCATTAGATCTTCACTTATACAGGGTGCTTTTGAAAAAGATGTCGTGAGATACCTAGCGATGTCTGCTCCTTAAAATAAACACAAGTTTCCTCATACGTTTTGTCGAAATTGCATTCTTTAAATGAGTAACAGCTCATGAAGTTTGGTTAAACTCTGCCCATAACGTATACAAAAGCGCATGAATAACGTTAGTAAATCATACACTTCGTTGAACAGTAGCTAGTATGAATGTGCGTCGTACCGCAAAAAGCAATCCAGCCAACAATACTGTATCTCGATCATTTATCCACTTGCACGTCTTTCCTAATTTGTTGACAAGTTCATTTCTGAGGTCTAGTAAATACGAATCTTTCAGTGGGCTGTGAGAATGGTCGAGTTTAGTGGACAGGTATTTCGCAGAAACCTATTAATGTTTAGTTTCTTTTTCATGCGCTTTTGTTATCATGTGAACGTTATCGGCAAAGTTTAACCAAATTTCACGAGCTGTTTACTACTTTAAGGAAAGAAATTTCGACAAAACGAAAGAGGAAACGTGTGTTTATTTTAAGGTGCAGAACATCGCTAGGTATCTCACTATATTCTTTTCAAAAGCATCCAGTAGATCACTTCTAGATTACATACAATTTATTAGCATTGAAAAGCCCGAAGATATTGTAATGAAACCATTAATGATACCATTCCAACACGTACTACTAAACAAATATCGAGTATCATTAATTACTCGTTATATTTACTTATGACACGTTGTTACGAGTTGTTTGATATATTACATGCCATATCTTAGCATTGAAAGCATCAACAGTACCATAGGGTGCCGTGCTACTAAACCAATTCCCACTATCATTATTTACTCGTTATATTCAGTCATGACACGTTGTTACGAGTTGTTCGATATATTACATGCCACATCTTATCATTGAAAGTTACAACAATACCATAGGGTGTCATATGGTATCATTAAGGCACGTGCTAATAAACCAATTCCCACTATCATTATTTACTCGTTATATTTAGTCATGACACGTTGTTACGAGTTGTTTGATATATTACATGCCATATCTTATCATTGAAAGTTACAACAATACCATAGGGTGTCATATGGTATCATTAAGGCACGTGCTACTAAACCAATTCCCACTATCATTATTTACTCGTTATATTCAGTCTTGACACGTTGTTACGAGTTGATATATTACATGCCATATTTTAGCATTGAAAGTTAAACAGTACTATATGGTACCATTAGACCACGTGCTACTAAAACAATTCCCAGTATCATTACTTACGCGTTATATTCTTTAGAGCGAAGCGTTAGCGAAGCTCTGTTATCAGGCGAAAATCAAAATTCTTTGTGCGCATAAAACTTTTGAACCAGAGAACATAGACAAATGAAATTTTGCACACAGCTGGACATGACCATCCTGATGGTCACTAAATAAAAATTTTAAAAATCGGTTCAGCCATCGAGGAATAATCACCATTTAGCTGTTCCCATTGAAATGCATTGAAAAAAATGTAAACAAACAATTGCACGCGCTAATAGATTTTTCAAAATAGAAAATATGGCGAAGCCCTTCGCACACCGAGGAAAGTTACTGTTCAAACAGTTCAACAAGTATTTTGAACTTACGCAAATTATGAGACAAAGTGGGCCCGAACAAGAGCAGTTCCGCACAGTTCTTTGTAACATTGGAAACGGATCAATTAGTGACAGCGATTATCAAGTTCTTTCAACACGGTTCTCACTTAATATTGCCAACCGTTCAGACTTCAATTCCAGCATCCGAATTAAATCTAAGAAAGAAAGCGTTGACCAACATAACGACCACATGCTTCGTACACTTGGTGAACCAGTTACGAGGATTAAAGCTCTACACAACAACTTGACGGCAGAAAATGCAAGTTCTGATGAAGCACAAGGGTTGGCTGCAATTATTTGCTTGTCTAAAAACACACGCATTATGCTGACGAGAAATCTTTGGACAAGCAGAGGTTTGTGTAATGGAGCTGTTGGTACGGTCAAAGAAATTTTGTATGAGAAAACAGAGTCCAGAAACCATCTTAGTGAGTTACCATTATGTATACTGGTTGAGTTCGACAACTACACTGGTCCGTGTCTGTATGACAGTGTCGTTCCGATTACACCTGTCTCTGTTGGATTCAAGAAAAATGGCGTGAGTTGTTCACGTAAACAGTTTCCGTTGAAAGTGGCGTACGCAATTACTGTGCATAAAGCTCAAGGAATCACTGTCGACAAAGCAGTGATTGATATTGGTGACACTGAATTTGGGCTTGGTTTAACGTATGTTGCGCTTTCAAGAGTGAAAACCATTGATGGTCTTCTAATTGACCCAGCTTTTCCGATTTCGCGACTGTTGGCAATCAATAAGCATTCTTCGTGGATCGTTCGGCGCGATGAAATTCAAAAATTAAAGTCATTACTCTGATCAAACCATAAATAAACGTTGAAATTTGACAATAAAAGCTTCGCTCTTTTATTGGATAAGATTATCGCGCTCCGCGAGTCGCAGTCCGCCCTAGTTTATGAGACATCCTTGCACCTACTCGTGTCACTAGACCAATATCTGCTATCACTAGTTACTCATACGTATATATTCATTCATGGAAAATGGTGACGAATTGTTTGATATATTATATGGCATATCTGGTTAAAGAAAATTTTTCAGGGGGTTTCATAATTGTAGCATTAGAGCACGTGGCATTAGAGCACGTACCTATTCATGGTATCTCACGTTCGATCTTGTTCGTGCTCTGTCCAATATTAATGGATTGGTGAAAACAGAGTGCGGTAAAGTTAATTCGTTTTCAAGTTATCATACAAAATGCTGAGCACCCTACTAATAAAAAAATCCGAGTTTTCCCGAGTTTTACCGGAAAACGTTTCACTTCCGAGCGTGACGGATCAGACACTTTCACTCTCCAGCAAAATTTTGTATGCGGTGCGCCTATAGAAGTTTTCACTTCAAAAAGAGGAACGAGACAAAAAAAAACCTGGAATTAAGCAAAAAATAAAAGTGCCCTGTTATACTTCTTTATATGAAACGAGTTTTTTTCAGACTCTTACTACTCTCTGTCCATAATGTGTAATGTAATAACAAGAAATTAATCCCCCGAGGAGAGTATAGGAAAGTAGCGCAAGTCTTGCGTTCATCTATTTATTTATCTCTTTTATCCGCAATCTAATAGATCGACACAACAGACTCAGTCACTTAAGAGAATTTTTTCGTCAAACAACCAGGTCACCATTGCACAAAGTAATAGGCATGGCTGATAAAAAAATACACACCTTAAAATCTGAACAGCGTGCAGAACACTCACAATGTAACTACAACATGCACGAAACTTCAATCATGGCACAGAACTCTATGGTAAACATCGTCTGATCTCAACCAACTGCACGTCGACAGAAAAGCGTCGAACTTTTGGTTGAGTGAAACCACTTCTCTTTGGAGAAACTGAAGGAACCAAGATTGTCACAGAAGACCACATTATTACTAGGAAGAGTTACAGAAAACACATTATCAAAGATTCCATTTGCAGAGGAAACATCCAACACGTCATATCCAGTTGGATGCATAGCCACGCAGACAAATTATTTATGCATGCAATCGGCATAAATTGGCCTCGGTGGCTCAGCGGTTTGCGTGATCGCCTTTGATGCCCGAGTACGCGGGTTCGATCCCGGCCGAGGAGACGAGGATTTTTCAGGGGGAAATCCTGAGATCACGCATTTCCTTCGGAAGGGAAGTAAAGCCGTTGGAACCGTGTAGTCGTTTGCCGGCTGCACGTTAAAGAACCCTTGCGAGGCAAAATTTGCGGCCCCTATAACGCCGTCCTGAAATGACCATAGCAGTTGAAAAGGACGTTAATATCAAACAAACCAAACCAAACCTATGCATGCATAACCAGCTAGCCAACATTATACATCAACATATAGCTAAAGTACACAAGAGTTGCATAATGGTCAGGATTGCTGTGTAAAAGAAGAAATAAAAATTCCAGGAATAGTTAAACGGTAAATATTTAATGGAGCCAACGCGTTTGGAAATAACTTCATCATCGGGCAAATGGAGATCATCAAATAACTTCGTCATCGGGGTAAATGAGCCGAAGCTCCAGAATTTATGGTTTATATCCGCCAATCAGAAAAAAATGGACAAGCAGGCACTGATTGGCGGACGATGTACCCATATTACAGCAAGAAAAATACAGGATATATAGGGTGTCTAGCGCTATGATGTATATCACAGTCCAGAAGCGATGCATTAGATAGAACAAAGCGTCTTATAGCAAGTGGATCGTCGGCTTTCCATTTCCGACCTCAAAAGTGACCTTCAGGGTCACTACAGCAAATGAAATACAAGAATAATAAAAAAGAGGAAAAATCAGCCTTGGTTGGATGAGAAAACGTCTCTTCGGTGATTCTGGCTTATAATTTTGTTTAGTGCGTCTAGGATAGGGTTCTTCTCAAAGTTGGTGTGGCCATTCAAGATCTTATTCGGGAAGTCTTTCGTGAATCTTCTGCTTTTCAGGGCCTCATCGGTCAGTATTCTCCTGCGGTCAGATTCCACCTTGAGTCTACACATCACTTCGTCTGGGTTCCAAAAACTGGTGTTGGTGTTTTATGAGGTTTCGTGCTGAAAGTAATATCCCAGAGCTGCGGTTTTGTGCTGGGGAGGGGGGGGACGGTTGGAAGAAAAGCCAATAGAGTGTGAGGAGTTGTGCAGAACGCCAACTGGTGGCGATTTTTGATCAGAATGTACGGGAAAGCATTCTCAGTGTAGACGCAGGAATGCATTCTCGGGAAGGGTTGAATCCGTTTCTATCATCTGTTTCAAATGTTTCATTCCCCAGAAAAACACTTGAAAGGGAAATCTAAAATCTATTTAATTTTCTGAGAATCTACTTAAATTTTCTGCGAAGCTCATACTTCCAGATAATTAGCGAAATTAGTTGAAATGGCTTCGTCTAGTCATTCTCACAAACAGTTGTTGTGTGTATGGTTGCAGCTCATAAAATCTTAAAAAGGGCTTCTAATAATCATTTTTTAAATTTAATCTGTAAAAAAATAAAAAAAAGAAACCGTTGATTTTTACATCTAATAGGGGGGTTCTAGAAAATACACATTTTATGTCTTTGACAACATCTAAAAAAAAATTTCTTCAGCAGTGAGACTTCCTCTACAGTGTGTTCTCTTTATTTTTAGATAAATGAATTAGAATCTTATTTTTCATTTACTTGTAAGTTAAAATATCAGATAATAAACTTCCTTCCTCTCTGTACTTTCTTTTTGATGAATTTTTCCATTAATGGGGAAAATTAATCCTCTTTCTTTATTAATGAAGTGGATACTGCACAGATGAGTTTATCTAAAATTTCTAATTTTAAATTTACAAACACCAAAAATATAATTTCTAGCTATTGAGATCTTTAATAGAATTTTGATTTAATTTTTAATATAAAATTTTTTAATCCTTTTCTAAATAAACTCCTATAATTGCTTTTTTTAACTTTTGTTTCTATTTCATTTGATGGTTGAGTAACATTAAATTAAAATCTTGATATTCTCCTTTTAATGTGAAAAAACGTAAACTAACATATATAAAAAAAAAAAAACAAAATAAATATAAAGTCACCAATCTTGATAAACCGTCTTGTGGATAGATGGAAATAAACTTGATGAAAACGATGCAGTCTTTTGAAGATTATGGCAGAAGATGGTGATAATAGCAATACAATAAAACTTGAAGAAGGTCGAAGATGATCAAAAATGATGGTAACAAAATACAATTAATAAATCTTGAAGAAGGTGATCCAAATGATAGAAGTAAATTGAAGAAAAAAGCTTACACAGAACAGGAAAATAAAGAACAGGAATAAATTAACGTTTCCGAGAAAATTTCTCATCATCAGATTAAACATTTTTTTGAATAGGTAACAGTTGATATAAGAAGCGAAAAAGAGCTAACATTGATTAACATTAGTTTTACGTTAAAACAAGCTAATATTTTAAATCCTTCTTATCTTTCGCGAAAGTCAAATACATTTTCAAATATAAATCCTTTCCTTTACTCAAATTACTCAGTATAAAGGAATCATTTTCTTTTATTTTCCCAATCCAAGTCGAATTTCATTTCAATACGTGTTAATGAATACACTTGATGGCCGCAAGTTTTTTCGCGCATTTGTCGCTAGCTGGCAACCTTCTTGCTTTTCGAGCAAACTCTTCACACTCTACAATAAAATGAGATATTACTTTCGCCAGGCCCTCACATACCCAATAACCAGAAGAGACAGAACGGACGAAATACAACCTACCTTCGACGTTGCCAGGAACAGCTCCTTCCCTGACCAGGTAACGCACGTTATCTTCAATAAGACACCATTCGAACCGTAATGAGACCGGCCCCGAGAACTATGTTGCCTTTACGTACACCGGTCCTAAAGTCACCAGGGTATCAATCATCTTCCGGGAGCAAGGTCTTAAGGTGGCTTTTAAGGCAGCTATAGTTGATCCAGGGAAAGATTGAGTGGGCGAAGCCAGGAATTTTGAATTGGCCAATCAAAGAAAAGTTTGTTCATGAGATTAATCATTCCTGGTTTTCAGGTCTTAAGTGTTAAGCGTTTTATCGATATTTTTTACTTTTTATTTCGTAGTGAAATCATTTATACTGCATATTAAATTTAAAAAATTAAATTTGATAATACACTTAAAAAAGCTCTATCCCATCATGTTTATATAAATTATAGATGTTTAACTAAAATTTTATTTTATCTTATTATGACCGATAGGTACTCATATGCGTCCGTCTGTCGGTCTGTTGGTGCTCTAGCTTTCGAACGCTTCCGAATTTTCGACTTCCGTTTTCGCAATTCAAGTGTATGTTTAGAGCAAGATTTTCGCTCACAGTTTTCTTTCAAACTGCAATTTTTTCCCCTCATCTTCTACATTTTCTCCTCCTTTTTATTCATCTCTCCTCCAATGCCAATCCATTTCTCTATACAACTTAGGGAAATCGGAAGACTGAGTTCATTGGTGGAAAAAACCGGTCAACTACTTCCGGTTTAAAAGGTCAAAATAATATAGGGGACCACGTTTTTCACTATACAATTCCATGTATAAATGGCCTGTGTATTGCCAAATGCTGTTCTCCCTTTAAGATTCTATAGCTAAACCAGAGAAAAGGCTTGTGAATTAAGTGAAGACATGTGATCGTCTTCCTTGATGATCTATATCAGTCAGAACTGGTTCAAGGGTATGTGGTTTAGTAGTACAATTATGGTTCACTGGAAAGTTTCAATGCTACGGTATGGCATGTATTATATCAAACAGCTTGAAATAACATGTCATGATTGAATATTAACGTAAAATTAAAGACAGTCGACATAGGTTCAATGGTATGTGGTTTCATGGAACCAGTATGGCTCAGGGGAAACTTTCAAAGCTCAGATTTGGCATATAATGTATAAAAGAACTTGGAATGATGTGTCATGCATGAATATCACGTAAAATTAATGATAGTCGAAATTGGTTCAGAGGTACCCCTGCTTTTTATTGACTCATTATGGTTCATTGGAACGTTCTATACTAAAATATGGCATGTAATATATCAAACGACTTGGAATGTTGTGCCATGAATGAACATACCGTAAAATTAATGATATTCGAAATCGGTTCAAAGTTACCTGATTTTCATGGACCCATTATGATTCATTGGAATTTTCAATGCTAAAATACGGTATGTAATATATCAAACGACTTGGAATGATGTGCCATGAATGAATATAACGTAAAATTATTGATTGTCGAAATCGGTTCAAAGGCACCTGCTTTTCGTGGACCCATTATGGTTCATTGGAACATTCAATGCTAAAATATGGCATGTAATATATCAAACGACTTGAAATGTGCCATGAATGAATTTAAGTAAAATTAATGATAATCGAAATTGGTTCAAAGGCACCTGGTTTCCTGGAACCATTATGGTTCATTGGAACTTTCAATGCTAAAATATGGCATGTAATATATCAAACGTCTTGGAATGATGTGTCATGAATGAATATAACGTAAAATTAATGATAGTCGAAATTGATACCAAGGAACCTGGTTTTTGTGGAACCGTTATGGTTCATAAGAACTTTCAATGATAGAAAATGGCATGTAATATATATCAAACAACTTGCAATGACGTGTCATGAATGAATAAAATGTAAAATTAATGATAATTGAAATTGGTTCCATGATTCGTGTTTTAATGAAACCATTATGAAACTATTGGAAACTTTCACTGCTAAGATATGGCATGTAACTACTTACACCTTATATTATCAATAGTTAGTTTGTGTTAGGCAAATTTTAACAATGGCTAGTAGCTACTCATCCCTTAAATGATACATGCTTACGCAGAAATGCGTTGGCAATTGTTTTTGAAGAAAGATTATATAATAGGAATGCTAATAAATTAAAGGATTCGTATATGTTCTAATCTATAGAGAAATGCTACTTTCTCCATTTAACTTTTCAGATAGTTTTATTCAGTCTGAACTATACGTTTCCCTTAGAAGTACGCCTTGCTTAGCAACCATAGGCTTCTTTAGCAACCTCATCTAATTAGAAATCCTTATCAAAAATGCTTAGAAATCAAATGCTTTCCTTTTCGTTCTCGATTTCGTTAAAATCCTATCGGTCCTGGGCATTTCGGTTGCCTGACTTGTTTTAAATTGTAAGCGATAAAATTGAAGTCAATATATCGATATTATTTTATTCTTTAATAAACCATTCGCTTCTTTTGTTATTTCTTTTAATGAATTAGAAAAGAATTTTCAAAAAGAATTGCAATTAAATATTTATTTGCAAACAAATATTTCAATAAAAATTTAAAAATAAAGATTCTGGCCTCTTTCGTTTATTTGCTGGCCATTAAAATGGCCTTTTAATGAGTTAGTCTTTAACATAGCACTTGTATCTGTCGTAAATATCACCGTCGTTGCGCTATTAAGGATATACGTTCAGTATAGAACTTACGATTGTCGATTTTTCCGAACCTCATACGCATGATGACGGCGAAGGAAGATATTGACCCGCGATATCCAGTCCTCTCTTTAAACTTGTTGAAAACACTGTAACTGTAGGATAATCTCCTTCTCGGTATACACTGGCTGACAAACAAAAGAACCACTCAGAAGGAGTGGTCCAATATTATCCTATTTCGGTACACTTACATACAATTGATGTGTGAGTAAACGGTTAGATTCACAAGGATCTGTAATGCTAGAACGCTCACCCGAGTGCATTCGTGATGTCATCGCCATATTGTTGATAAGTTTTTTTCCGATAGTTACGCAAAACGTTCAGAGAGGATTACTGTACTGTATAATGCACTCGCAGCATTTGACAGGGGCCGCATTGTGGGTCAGCATTAGGCTGGTTGGTCGTATCGTGCAATTGCAAGGCATGTGGAACATTCACAGGTCACAGTGGCCCGATGTTGGAATCAATGGGCACATAAAGGCACCCATGTACGTCGTGCAGTTTCGGGTCGACCAACAAAGGAGGACCGTCGTATGGGGGTGGTCTGGTTGTCTCGTCGATCGGCTCGCTGATTTATGGAATTAAGCAACTTCAGGGGCGACTAGCTGATGGCTGGGTGAGAGCCAGTGACTTGAGGACCACTGCTGCCTGGGACGGCTATTTGGGCCACAGCTGTTGGGGGACTTTAGTCTGAACCATTTGCTGAGTGACTAGTGCTGGATGCCCAGCAGTTAGTGATAGCCACTGGTATGTTCGTCTGCCAGCAGCTCTTCCATCATGAGCGCCCCGTGCTTCGGAGGGCACGTTAAGCCGTCGGTCCCGGCTGCTACTGTCATCTCGTAGCAGCTGTTAGTTACTGGGATGGCGCAAAACTCCCTTGAAGGAGTAAGTGCCGCAGATTATCGTTCTGCGATAATCTACCCTCTGTACAAGATAAGATAAGATGGTTCTCCAACCATTAAGGAATCCCATGGCATCGGCACCCGCCATCCGCGGACATGTACTGGAGACTCCACAACAACCCGTGAGTTTCCGCACAGTATCTCAGCGATTCGCATTCGCCGGATTGAGGTCCTACCGCCCTCATCGGTTGCCACTAACACCACAACACCAACGCCTGCGTTTAAAGTGGTGCCTTGCCTGGGAGGCATGAACAGAGGACGAATGGCGTCGCATCATGTTTAGTGATGAGTCCCACTTCTCCATGACCTCCGATGACCATCGTGTTCGCGTATGGCGGCGTCGAGGACAGAAGACACGACCTTCCCATATTGTGGAGAGACACAGGCGTAACCCCTGGCATCATGGTGTGGGGAGCCATCGGATATGCGTTCACGTCACCTCTAATAGTGCTTCGGCATTCTTTGATGGCACAGCGTTACACCACAGACATTCTGTGTCCGCACGTCGTATGCCTTCTGGCACAACAACCTGGGACATTGTACAAACAAGATAACGCACGCCCACTCACAGCACATGTTTCTAGGGACTGCCTACAGGATGTTGAGGTCCTCCCGTGGCCAGCAAGATCCCCGGATCTCTCCATCATTGAACACGTGTGGGATGACATTGGATAGTAATGTACATCTTGCTTAGAGAAATCTGTACCTCATTTATGGGCGTAGTTTTGGGGATAGTAGAGCTGTTCAGCGTCTGTACCAGGAAAAAATTTTCCCAACGTAGATGTGCGTCCAGAGCGATGTTTACAAGCATCGATCGTCCACTTCTTTACACGTAGATCTTTTATCTTTTCTAACTCCCACCCCCGAAACTCCGACTCCAGTCAAAAATAAACAAAGTAGTGCCCATAGTAAGCTACTTTCCGAATTGCAACATTCTACCACATAAAATGCAGAAATTATAAAGGGAAGAGACAGACATTGTAAAACCAATAACTATTTGCCAGCGGTCTGGTAATGCACAAAAGTGAATCATTAAAAAATATTAAAATGCACGATAGCTAAAATTTACAAACTTCATTCATATACACAGGGTGATACAGAACTTATGTTACAGAAGAATATGGTAAATAGAGAATAATAAAACAAACATTTTTTATTAAGCAATGTGTGTCCTATCTTGCATTGTATGGTGCTGCACTTGTTTCAGTTGCAGCAACCGTTCATGGTATGGCCAGTGGATAGACTCTCTGATGACTGAGCTTTAATTGAAAAACAACAAATAATAAAGTTCGACAACGTGTAAGGTGTGTCCATTATTATAAACATAATATCAAAATGCCAATTTCCAGAACAACTAGTAGTTACTTTTACACAAAACTAAACTCTAAACATCATTAAGGAGAACAAAATCATTTTAAACATTTCTGAGAGTGTTAGTGAACAATGTATAGAGAAAGCAACAAAAGCGAAATAAACACAAAATTCATTGTCTCATATTTATAAACACATTTGATTTAATTTAAAGCGGTCAATGAAAATGATAACAATAATAAACAATAAATGGTGTAACATATAATTGCATAAGGCAGCCACCAGGAACTGATGTTAAAATCACTGAAAGTATAAAAACAAGAATGATTTTACCCCCAAAGCAGATAAAAAGAGCACATTTTCGTGTTATAGCATCATATAAGGGTCGTACAAATGAAAAAGAAATTTAGTGTGGGGGGAAAAAATACGACGTGTAGGATCGTAAGTTTTTGTTTTAAAAAACTGCGAAACCCCACGTGCAACTTGAATAATAGGTTGCAAGTGTTACATCACGTGAGAAAGAACGATAGCTCGCGCTTCGAAGCTCTGCAAGTGATCGCTTCGTCCAAACAAGCATCGCAAACAAATCAAAGTCAAATCGCGAAAAAATCAAAAGCAATCGCAAACAGCACGGGTTGACCGTGTTTTTTCATCGTAAAGGCCCGATTTCATTGGACTTTCTTGAAAAAGGCACCACAGTTAAGCAGTATAATATGGGGAAGCATTGAAGGCACTGGGCGCGGCCATCAAATGCAAGCGTCCTGGACTTCTTACAGAAGTAGTGCTTCTTCTCCACGACAACGCGCGTCCTCACACCTCGAACGCAACGGTAGACCTCATCAAAAAGTTCAACTGGGAAGCAATGCAGTATCCACCTTACATCCCTCACTTATACCCATGTGAATTTCATGTGTTTGGGGATCTCAAGAAACATCTGGAAGGCTGCAGGTTTCAGTCGGACGATGAAGTGAAGGAGAGGTTTAGGAATGGTTCTACACGCAACCGTAAGACTTCTTCCATAAAGGAATTACACGCCTTGTTACACAGTGATATAAATGCCTTAACACATTTTGGAGAGTATTTTTAAATTCCTTATATACAATTTGGATAAAATAAATAATTTTCCTTTTCATTCGTACGACCCTGATATATGGATACATATAATTAACCTACATTTTAAAAAACTTTAGAGAAAATATACAAACATGAAAATTATATTAAAAATTACTATTTAAGTAAACTAATGTAAAGAGAGAGTTTAATGAGTTGTGTGCATAGGTGTATACCATCTATCCACGCGTGTGTAAATTCTTGTATACATATGGAGGTTAAATGGAGAGTGAAGTTATCTATATATATATAAAGAAGGATGTTTGTGGGTGGGTTTGTGGGTGGGTTTGTTTCTTATACAAATCTACAGTTTTATTCTGATCTTGATGCAATTTTGCATACATGACCTTCAAAGTATGAGGAAGGTCACTGTCTACATCAGATTTCGAAAAAATAATAATTATTGATAAAAAAAAATCGATATTCATGGTTATGGGAAGGCATATTATTGAGAAACTAACAGAGGTACCCAGCGTTGCCCGGGATAATTACACTTGTAGGTAAACAGAACAATCTCAAAAACTTAAATTAAATTTTGCAATATCTTAAAAATAAACACATAAAATGCTTAGAATTAATACAGTAAAAATTCTTAATGAGAATTCGAAAAAAAAATTTTAAAGGTTCACAATGGATGTACCTCTCCAATAACTTCTTACTCACGTAATCTTACTTCAGATGTACTCTTGATATTGTTGCAATTTCCACTCTTCTCTCGATGTGTTGAAGCAAAACTTGGCCATTCATCACTTTGTGTAGTCTAGCGGTCGCCGATTCTTCTATTTACTTGCTTCCGATTTGCTCAATACAACACGGAGCTAAAGGAGTGCTTCCTCTGTCATCTTTCCACTCTTTCTCAATCGTCTGCTAACTCTTCATTATCTCCAGTCATTTTTAGAGATTTTCAAGAAATTGGTAAATACTTAGAACTCTCTTTTCTAAGAAAAACCTGAATAACAGGAATTCTATGCATTGTTACAAATTGAAACTTATCCATATTGCATCATCATTTTATGTTCATTGTTATTGGTGAATTGAGCGTTGAGACCATTGTTGATGCGAACACGACGGGCTCTATTGTTGCACAAACTTTGCCTTGCATTGTTGGTCATAAGATATTTCTCATTATTATGCCTTGCCATAACCATGAATATTGATTTTTTATCGATATTTATTATTTTTCCGAAATCTAAGGTAAACAGTGACCTTCCTCATGCTTTGAAGGTCAAGAATGCAAAATTTCAACAAGATCGGAACAAAACAAACAAACCCACCCACAAACAAACATCCTTCTTTATATATATAGATTTATATATATAGATAGACTAGCAGAGGACCCGGCGTTGCCCGGGATAATTACGCTTGTAGGTAAACAGAACAACCTCAAAAAGCTAAATTAAACCTCCAAATTGGTTAAATAATAACTCAATCACTACAATATAGAGCGAAGGGTCTATCCATTCTAAGAAAAATCCGAAAGACAGGAATTTACCTCTTCACTGAAAAAATCCATTCTAGGTGATATACCGGGACTTGATTTACCGAAAAAAAATTTTTTAAAGGCTCACAATGGATGGACCTCTCCAAGGATGCCTTCTAGTCTAAATAATTTTTTACTCACGTAATCTTACTCTAGATGTACACTTGAATGTTGCAATTTCCTTTCTTCTTTCGATGTCTTGTAGCAAAAATTGTCCATTCATCACTTTGTGTAGTCTAGCTGTCACGGATTTTAGAGTAAAGCGCAGTGGAAGTTGAATAGTTGCTAAATGAGACCACAGAGTATAGCTTTTGGCTTAATTTTATTTAATAACATTATACAATAATAATTAAATGTATAATGAATCAATAATACGGGCTGCGATCTTGCTTAGACGCAAGAAACGACAAAGGATAATACCTTGCCCGAACGGTACTATAATACTCCGTTTCACAAATAAATATAGAAATACACAATAATTGAGTATTACGGGCTGCGCTCTAGTTTAGACGCGAGAAACGCCTAA
The DNA here is from genome assembly GCA_023313115.1 of Rhysida immarginata. Taxonomy (NCBI): domain Eukaryota; kingdom Metazoa; phylum Arthropoda; class Chilopoda; order Scolopendromorpha; family Scolopendridae; genus Rhysida; species Rhysida immarginata. The sequence goes on along the minus strand of JAHWFO010078736.1, from coordinate 4,603 downwards.
GGACTTTGCCTTGCCCGAACGGATAATTTAAAACTCCGTTTTACAATAATATATAAGAATATCGACAAGATAAACACATTAACACACGGGCCAATGGTTGTGCAGATTTCTACTCCGACCATAAGTGACCACAGAATGGTCCAGGCCCAGATTTACAAAAGAAAATGTATATATTTGATATCTGTTAAAGCTCTCGCCCCCTCCAGGGGAAGCCGAGATTACGCACAGAGTAGGAAAGCGTTGTTTTGCACCTTTCCTATCCTTCCCTTTCTTTTTTTTTAAAAGGGAAATAGCTCTTAACTACCGTGCCTGAGGCTACGGCTGAAGTAACCAACAATGGTTGGGATTTGACTAAAATTAGTCAAGATAATAAGGGAAAGTAAGCACGAAAGCTTAAATCAACAGCGAACGAAGCAACGCCTAGATATCCAGAAGAAATCGGGTCGCTAGCAGTGGGCCGGAGTTCTGATAAAATTGCTGGACGCTGACTCCGCTGCACCGTTCGAAAATGGCGACGACTAAGAGTTCCTGGTTGTAGGCTCCAAGCCTAAATAACTAGGGAAAATAAATAGGGACAAATTAGTTAAGCTGCAGAATGCGCTAGACGCTTTAACAAAATATTGACGTTCGAGCGCGATGCTTAAACTGCTAACAGACTAATTTTCCCGTCCCCTCTCGCTCGTTTAAATTCTCAGCGTTAACCAAAGCACTCGAGCGGGACTAGCTAGAAAATCTGCGAGAGAGCTCTTAAACTTTAGATCGAGCTTACTTAGACTGCTTCTAAAAACTCTCTCCAGTCGCGATCGAGCGTAAGCGTTCATGATCAACGCGAGCACTGCATCTAAAAATGACAGAGCGCTCGCCACTGGAGCCTCTAAAATCTCCCCGATCTCATGACCAACAATGCAAGGCAAAGTTTGTCCAAGAATAGTTATCAACAGTGGCATCAACACGCAATTCACAAACATTCTGCACGGACATATATGTGCAATATATAATAAGAAATATCTCATGACCAACAATGCAAGACAAAGTTTATGCAATATAGATAAGATTCAATTTGTAACACTGCATAGAATTCCTGTTATTCAGGCTTTTCTTAGAAAAGACAGCTCTTAATACCTAACAATTTCTTAAAAATCTTTAGAAAATGATTGGTAACTGGAGATAATGGAGAGTTAGCAGAGCATTGAGAAAGTGTGGAAAGACTACAGAGGAAGCACTCCTTTAGTTCCGTGCTGTATTGATCAAATGGTAAGCAAGTCAATAGAAAAATCGGCGACCGCTAGGCTACACAAAGTGATGAATGGCCAGGTTTTGCTTCAAGACATCGAGAGAAGAGTGGGAAGAGTCAGAGCCACGCCGGGGTTATCATCTAGCTTATTTGGTAGCACAGCAGATCCAAACATTTCATAAAAATACATAAAGACTATATTCTGTGTGAATGTGAATATTTTGGAAGCTGAGATGCTGATAATGCGATGATTTAACGTTTGTTTCCAAGAATTATTAATAATGGACATACCCTGAGTGAGCATATTATTATGACCACCTGACATGTTTATGCAAATGCGCGCACGGACGTCGCCACAATGTTGCTAGCGGGCCGGACCAATTTAAAAAGGGAAGCTGAGTATCGTCGACAACAGTAGACGTGATCCGTTCTTCAACTATGGGTAAACGACGCGATTTAACAGCTTTGGAACGCGGGATAATTGTAGTTGCTCAGAGCTATGGAACGAGTATCAGCGAAACAGCAGCATTCGTGGGGTGCTCAAGAGCAGCCGTCTTTAAAGTATTTAAAGACTGGACGATTAGCCGGAAGACGGGGTCTGAAAGTTCGGTTGTGGCCGCCTGCGGATGGTTGATGATCTGACAAAACGGAGCCTGTCACGACTGGTAAAGGATAACAGAAGGGCAACTAATCATCCAATCACTGCTGACCTTAATCAGAGGTCCTCCAAAACGGTCTCTGAATGCATTGTCCACCGCATACTGCATCGCATGGGATACGGAAGCCGAAGAACTGTCCACACACCTTTGCTCTCTGCAGCCAACAAGCGGAAAAGACTCCAATTCGCTCAGGATCACAAGGACTGGACTATCGAGCAGTGGAAACAAACCATGTGGTCTGACGAGTCACGATTCCTGTTACATCATGCAGACCGCCGCGTAAAAATCTGGCGGAAACAGCACGAAAGCATGGACCCCGCATCATGAGTACAACCCTTCAGGCAGGTGCGGGCAGTGTTATGGTCTGGAGAATGTTGTCCTGGCATGCGTTGGGTCCGTTAATACGTGTTGAACAACGTCTGGATGGCACAGCATACATCCGTATCGTCGCCGATAAAGTCCATCCTGTCATATTGGTGGCGTACCCCAATGGAGATGGCTACTTCCAGCAAGACAATGTGCCATGCCACAGAGCTCGTATTGTGCAGGAGTGGGACTATACCTTACTCCGGTGACCCGCACAATCCCCAGATCTCACTCCAATTGAGCATTTGTGAAACGAAGTCGCACGAACCATCAGACGGCTGGATCCACCACCGTCCAATCTAGCACAACTAGACAGTGCTATCCATTAGGCATGGTGTAAGATTCCTCCCACCACCTTCCAACATCTCGTGGAATCAATGCCACGAAGAATCACTGTAGTATTGAAGGCACAGGGTGGCCCGACGAGATACTGACAGGGTGGTCATAATAATATGCTCACTCTGTGTATAATGACGATGCTGTGACAAAATATAAATAATGAAGCGTCTATTGAGGAGGCAAAGGAGGCACACGTGTCTCCCTTGAGTTGCCTATCAAACGTCCATACGACCGGCAAATATTTATGTCTGGAAAGGAAATAGAAAAAACGAGCATTGGTCAGAGAAATTCTGCAGCTAAAACAGAAAAATCTATACGGGTATTGGAAATATCTGAACAACGGGAGATTCGAATAGAACAAGAGGGTATAAGAGCTTATACGTCAAGGGCAAGAAGATGGATACTTTGGCCTAAAGTATCCAGTGATGTTCCCCGGTGATGAAAATGGATATCATTTTAATCTAAGGCAAGTCAACAAGAGGTAAATAAAGGGAAAATAACCAGGGTATATCACTTAGAATTCCGGTTTTTCCGATTTTTTCATAGAATAGATAGTTCATTCACTCTGTGTTTTATTGATTGAGTTATTATTTAACCAACTTGGAGTTATAATTTAACTTCTGGAGATAGTTCTGTTTACCTATAAGTGTAATTATCCCGGGCAATGGCGGGTCCTCTACTATTTCTATATACAGTGTGTATCAGGTTCGATGGTCATAAAGTACCTAGCGTGATCCTTTGCATGATTACAAACTTAAAGTTCCTTATGCAAAATGTTCAAAACTCAAATGTTACGGGCCTAAACATCACGCGAAGTTTGCTGAAAACCTGTCGAAAACGTCATTTAATCTCAACAATTGCCGCCGATTTAATTGTAATCGCCCCTTTGAATTTAATGAACTGCTGGTGCGGAGAGTTTATAAATGACGTAACGGCGCAATTTAAATTTTGAGTTTTCGACATTTTCGATAAGGAGCTATAAGTTTGTAACCACGCAAAGGATCACGCTAGGTAGTTTATGACCATCGAACATAATACACCCTGTATATAAAGAACGATGTTTGTGGGTTTCTTATACAAATCTACAATTTTATTCCGATCTTAATACAATTTTGCATACTCGACCTTCAAAGCATGACGAACGTCACTGTTTACCTCGGATTTCGAAAAAATAGTAATTATTGATAAAACATCGATATTCATGATTATGGCAAGGCATATTAATGAGAAATATCTCATGACCAACAATGTAAGGCAAAGTTTGTCCAACACTCATATCAACAAAGGTATCAACACGCAATTCACAAACACTCCGCACGGACCAACAATATATATCTCATGACCAACAATGCAAGGCAAAGTTTGTGCAATATAGATAAGTATCAATTTGTAACAATGCATGAATTCCTGTTATTCAGGCTTTTATTAGAACTGAGAGTTCTTGGTACTTAACAATTTCTTGAAAATCTTTAGAAAATGATCAGTAACTGGAGATAATGGAGAGTTAGCAAACTATTGAGAAAGGGTGGAAACAAGACAGTGGAAGCACTCCTTTAGCTCCGTGCTGTATTGATCAAATGGTAAGCAAGTAAATAGAAGAATCGGCGACCGCTAGACTACGCAAAGTGATGAATGGCCAAGTTTTGCTTCAAGAACATTGAGAAAAGAAAGGGAATTACAACAACATCAAGTGTACATCTAAAGTAAGATTACGTGACAAAGAAATTATTTAGACTAGCAGTGGCATATCTGGAGAAGTGCATCCACTGTGAGCGTTGAAAAAAATTTTTTTAAATTTTCATTAAGATTTTTTGCTGTATTAATTCTAAGCGTTTTCATGTGTTTGTTTTAAATATTTCAAAATTTAATCAAAAAAACATAGCCACGTAGGGGTTATCACCTAGCTTATTTGGTAGCACAGCAGATCCAAACATTTCATAAAAATACATTTTGACTATATTCTATGTGACTGTGAATATTTTGAAAACTGAGACAATGATAATGC
>JAHWFO010078701.1:0-11597 GCA_023313115.1 Rhysida immarginata | reverse complement strand
TGGAACAAACAGCCCGAACAACGCCCGACGGGCATATCAGCTAGACTTTTGTTTTCAAAGGATGTCACTAGATGGCGATGCCAGACGAAGAATGTTTCATTTTTTCAGACTTTCGAGATCGTAGGAATATATTTTCAGGAACCTTGCTTCTCTCACGGTCAGTTATACGTTGCTTACTCCCACGTGTCCAGTTGATGATTTTGCGTCACAGCGGAAGACATACAACGTTGTTAACCGAAATGGACTTGAATGCAAACTACTTTACAATCTATGCCCCGCCTGCCTGTGTAGTCAGCACCGTCTAGACAGAAGGCCTGCGCACAGAAACGTCATACATTGTTATATCACACTAAAGCGGCTATTGTTAATCGTATTTCTAGCAATAATAAGCCCTAAAAATTTAGCCACTTGATGATGATGTAACAATGTATGATGTTTCTGTGCGCAGGCCTTCTCTCTAGGAGGTGTTGGTGTACCTGATTCATTTATCTTATCTTTTTTTTTCATTATTTACTTTTGTACATATAATTTAATTCTCTTTTGTTCCCAGTTCATTGTTCATAAATCATTTTTGGTTTAAAATGATTATGAAAGGTTTACAGAAGGCTTTCTAGACTGTTTCTCATTTTCTTGCATTTCGTTCATACTTTGTTAATCATAGTTCAGTTTTTAACATAACAAACAATCGTTAAAAAAATTACTCAACGCATCTTTTCCACCCGAGATAATTTTGCTAGTCCTTTATAAACCCGTCCGTTAGCATTCCTTTCATAACTTCAGAATAATTCTCTAATATTCTATTTGCTAATGTTTATTAATTCTATTTTTCAAATATAAGATTATTTTTATTTTAGGTGTAGGATATTAACAACCAAGTGACGTAAACTAATAAAATGTGCAGCAATGGAGATAAAGTGAATAAATCAGGATGACGTAGGTAGCTGATAAATCTTGAAAAACAACAACAAATGTGTGATCACAACCTTTACCATTAAATGCATTTATGGTAGCATATTTCCTGTTTATTTTCTTTAATTCCTATTCCAATGATTTTAGTTTTTGATAAGGATTTATAAAATGATGTATAGTCCTTTCTTCTGTTTACTTCTGCTTCAATCTATAAAATCTTTTTTTTATACATGTAATAAAAATAAAGTTTAATGGACTTGTAAAAATTAAGAAACAGAAGCCTTAAACGGGATCGGTTATTCTTTTTCTGGAATTCTGGAAGCAAGATAATGAAAATAATGAGGAATAATCTCAAAAATCAACGCAACTGGAACCTAGAGAATTACTATAATTTTCTTAGCATTCCTAAGACATAATTACTAGGAATGTCTATCGCAGGATTTGAACCGGTGACCCGAAAGATTCAAGAACAGGAAAGGTACGTTCAAGCGCTCCTGACCATCTGGATTCTTCCGAAACTTGAAATTGGAAATGCAAGGACCTGTTTCCAGACTTCGACTTGAATGTTAAGATCACCAGCCCGAAAATTTCTGATTACAAGTTTCGGATGAATCCAGCCCGATGGTCAAAAGTCGGGTCTTGAATCTGTCGGGTCGCCGGTTCAAATCCTGCGATGGACATTGCTAGGATGTCTTAGGAATGCTAAGATAATTATAACGTGGAATTGTGTCAGGATTGTCTTAAAATATTACAGTGTTCTCCACAGAAAATTTTTTCAGGTGGGTGGAATGACAAAATACGTAGCTGGGCGGACAAAAATTAAAAAAAAAATATTATTCAGTGTTGTGCAATTTTTCGTGTATTCGACCGGGCGGTCACTAAAATCAGCCGGGCGGCCCGCCCCTACAAAGGAGCCAGAGGAGAATCCTGTATTGTCATCTGAAAGGGCGGAAAATGACCCAGATATTGATGCGCCAATAAACTAACCAACCAAACAAGAATACAGCCCAGCAATGGCAATGTTTTGAAGAGAGGATTTTGCGCTTCAAACTTGTTCAGATGGGATGTTTGTTTCATTGATGATCGGAGAACATCTGCTATCAGCGTATACTCTGCGCAATGTAAAATTGGTGGCATTCTTAATCATGGGGCTGTTTCAGGTGCTACAGCGCAGTCACCTAATCATACTCTCAGTTTGTGTCTTCCAGGTGGATAATGCCACTTGCCATCTTTCTAGAGTTAAAGTATGCAGAAAATCAGATGTCGTAGAGGACTGGCCTACTCAGAGCTTGGAACGTAATAAAAGGAATTGGAACAAAATTTGCGGTCTAGGCTGATCCCATCTTATTTTAGTGATGGAGTTGATCGCACTGCCAGGAACTAGACGTAATGAATAGCAAATAAAAATAATTTGGGAAACTACGAGTCCTATCTGAAAAGTATCCGACCTTGAATTTTGCCAGGCGAAATAATGTCACTATGGCAGCGCCATTTTCCACAGCCAAGTGGGATAAGTTCTTGCACATTTGTCAATTTGTGCTTTCGCTGAGCGCGCCAAAAGCTGGGAGGGAGCCATTGTGTGAAATGGTCTATTACGTGTTCGTCGGATTTTCGTTTTGCTCACTAAGACGGAATGCGTAGGGCAGAGATACTCCATCAAGTTTTGTCAAAATCTTGGTGATTCCCAAGCCGACGATAAAGATCGCCGAAGATAGAGACGCAACAGTAGAGAATTGCCGATTTGATATTAGAGAGAATATAATGCAGAATGCGATGGCAGAGCTGCAGACCATTCCAAAAGATGCCTTTCACAAGTGTTTCCATAAAAGTTGATGGATTCCATGTTTGAATAAAAAAGGTTAGTCAAATCGTCAGGCCAGGAAGAAACAATCTTCTTAACCTGTGACGTGAAAGGTTCCACATACTATTTGGAAGCGAGGTGAGGTTCTCAAAGGAAAAGTCTATATTTCGCAAACTACAGATACTCGGCAGTATAATGAAATGTCCGTTCTCGCTGACCTCGCCTCGCCTCCAAAAGCATTTAAAACCTTTGACGTCACAAGTTCAGATCACTTTGTTTCCTCCTGGTCCGATCTGACTAATCTTTTTTTATTCAACCAATGGTGAATTCAGTGTGTGGACGTACAAGGTCAGGGTCCCGACCCAATCAGGTAAGCAACATTGTTTCCGGATATTTTTCAGACAGGCCTCATTTTCCACAAAAATGCTTCAATTATACAAAACTACGTAGGTAGATTTGCTGAGGGGGGTGTTTCTCAAGCTTTTACTACAGTCTATTTACTCTTTTTGTTTTCTTATATGGTCAAGCTTTCCTTAGAATTTATAGTTGTCTAATCTTATCAGATTAAAAGCACATAAACGCGAAGTTTACAAAGCACTTTCATTGAACAGCTGTTCAAAGCCTGTGTTGAGAACGGCTTGTTGAGAAATAAAATGTTGAACTTATTCGAAATATAATGATTTTGTTTCCAAGAGGGAATCCAATACTAGGCCAAAATCTCTTTAAAACCTAGAAATTTATAATGGGTTTATGTTAAATTTCTATCTTTTTTTTATGTTATAGTTTTGGGTTATGCTTATGTATTTGTATGTGCCACAATCGACCAGTATGTTGCATCAACAATGGTACTGATTATGGCTCATGAAATGAATGCTTACCTTAAGTTTCAAGCATGGTCTATAGATATAACCATGGTTTCAAGTATTAAGGGGAGTAATAATAAATAAATAAATCTATATATATAAAGAAGGATGTTTATGGGTACGTTTTTTATACAAATCTACAGTTTTATTCCGATCTTGATGAAATTTTGCATACTTGACCTTCAAAGTATGAGGAAGGTCACTGTCTACCTCAGATTTCGGAAAAATAATAATTATCGATAAAAAATCGATATTCATGGTTATGGCAAGGCATATTAATGAGAAATATCTCATGACCAACAATGCAAGGCAAAGGTTGTACAACAATAGGTATAAACAATGGTATCAGCACGCAATTCACAAACACACTGCATGAACCAACAATATATATCTCATGACCAATAATGCAAGGCAAAGTTTGTGCAACAATAGGCCCATTGTGTTCGCATCAACAATGGTATCAACGCGCAATTCACCAATAACAATGAGCACAGAATGATGATGTAATGTTAAAGCAATCTTTCCAAGAATTATAACAATGAACATAAAATGATGATGTAATATGGATAAGTTTCAATTTGTAACAATGCATAGAATTCCTGTTATTCAGGCTTTTCTTAGAAAAGAGAGTTCTTGGTACTTAACAATTTCTTGAAAATCTTTAAAAATGATCAGTTAAAAAACTGGAGATAATGGAGAGTTAGCAGACTATTGAGAAAGAGTGGAAAGATTACAGAAGAAGCACTCCTTTAGCTCCGTGATGTATTGAGCAAATGGGAAGCAAGTAAATAGAAGAATCGGCGACCGCTAGACTGCACAAAGTGATGAATGGCCAAGTTTTGCTTCAACACATCGAGAGAAGAGTGTTAATTGCAACAACACTAAGTATACATCTGAGGTAAGATTACGTGAGTAAGAAATTATTTAGACTAGCAGTGGCATCCTTGGAGAGGTCCAGCCATTGTGAGCCTTTAAACAGATTTTTTTCGAATTTTCATTAAGAATTTTTACTGTATTAATTCTAAGCATTTTCATGGGTTTATTTTTAAGATATTGCAAAATTTAATTTAATTTTTTGAGATTGTTCTGTTTACATCCAAGTGTAATTATCCCGGGCAACGCCGGTTACCTTTGCTAGTAGATAAATAAATAAATATCATTATTTCTTTTTTTTTTAAGTCTTTGGCGAGAAGTTAAATTAAAAAAAAAACAAACAAATATGCGAGTATAACTTCCAAGAGTGCAGCTGCTCAAGCTATTGCTGAAAAAATCAGCTTACTACTAGCATTTATTGTTTATTTGAGCATTATTGAAATACAGATGAGTTACAGAGGAGAATTTATTCCTCTTTTATTAGATTTCTAGAGGTGGATAGATAATTTTGTTGCATGTTAGAATCTCTTTTTTGTCTGAGGAAATGTCTTCCTCTCTTCTTGATTTTGTTTATTGCTTGCGTGTGGAATGCTTTTAGCATCTATCCCTTTTTTCTGAATAACGATGACGGGACTTGTGGGATAATCCATTAGGGATTGACCCTCCTATTTGAGGCAACTAGAAGTCTCTATAAGTTACGACTGTTTATAGAAAACGAGAGAACGTGGAGAAGAACGAATCGCGGGGGGTGAGATCAAAGACGCCCTGGGAGGAAAGTTTACCCCAACGGCAATTAAGAGCAGCAGAAAGCTGACCAATGACCCTCTCCCTGACAACGCCACCCTTGCAGGTGGGTGCCCGGCGAATTGACGCCCATTCAAGAGCCCAAAAACAAGCTTTTAGCTTTAATTTTAATTTTGACCTTTTCATTGAACCCCAAAATTCCAGATCTCTGACGACATAATCAATTGCTGATTGGTTGTTTCCAAACCCCTTCCCGAACGAGGGATCTTGTAATTTTGAGAGATTTAGTGTTCTCTGGGACCTTGCACCGTCCGGAACACGAGCGGCTTTTTCCAATTTCTGCCCTCTCATGTACGGGCGTACCGAAGCGTAAGTGACGGGGTTGGATCTTTGTAATCCGACCGATAGCAACCCTTTTGCTGTCCATGTCCAGCTCACGGGCGTCCGTCATGAAGGGAACATCAAAATTCTTTTAGTTAAATTTTTATTTATTTTATTCTAATCATGGTGCAAAAGTTTAACTTTAATTTTGCTCGATAAACGAGGCTTTTTAATGAATGTTATCACAGTTGCGACCCAACTTAACAATGACAGTTTTCCCGTAAAATTCAGTTAGTATTGTCCCCAAAAATGACGCGATCACGTTCGAAGATTCCCATTTGAGCATAAACATCGGCAGAAGATCAACGAGCCCAAATCCAAAGAAGCAAGACCAATTGATTCGTCAAGAGAGTATGTATGATCTATATTTTCCCTTTGGCCATGAAAAAGCGTTTCCTTTTTATAAAATCTCATTAATTACATTTGGTTAATTATTCTATGGTTAAGAATTCATCTTTACTGTAACCTAATCAAGTTAGCGAATTTAGTGTTCCAAACTCATATTTTAGTCTTCAATTATTTTCATTCTATTTTTTATTATGAATAAATTTCATTGTTATTGTTAATCAAAAACTCGAGTTCTCATTCTATTGTCGCCCTTCTTCGCACGAACTTGTGTGGAAGAATTACTATGTAAGATTCGATATTGGGTTTAAATATTAATTGGTAATTAGTTAATTAACATTTTTTCCGATAGTAATCGGATGGTGCAGTCGTTTTATAATTATTTGGTTATGGTAATGAACATAAGGTAAACCGGACCCTTACAAGTATCTATAGTGCCCACATAGCATCGTTTTACCATTGGCACGGTGCGATAGTTAGGGATGGCACTCAAAGGAACGTGGTTGTGGCTGGCCTGCATGCTATCAGGTTTTAGTTGCACTCAAAGGAACATTGGAAGAACTCCATGGAGAGCCATAGTTTGACACCGTGGGCACCAGATAGAACATCACTGAACATGGTGGCGGGGTTTCTCAGACTTATGATGCTCACAAATTGTTTAGTTGTAACGTACTCAACCCTCTGTGTATGGTAATCAGAGTTTCTGGTTTACCCTTACATCAACAGCTATAGCAAAAATAGACGTCTGTGCAGTTTATTTGTCCCGAAATATGGAAACAAATATATTTAATAACTTAAAAAATATGCATTTTGTATTCTTTTAATATTTTACTTTTGTTAACGACGTGATTACAATAAAATATGCTCAACTTTAAAAGAATGAATTTATGAGAAATGATTCTCTTAAAATAAATAAAATAAAGAAAAATGGCACAAAAAAAATCTTACAAAAATATAACTCTGCATAAATTTTTTTTTACATTTTTACAAAAGATTTACAAGTCAGTTTTACATTGTTTGGCTTCAGTACACCAATCCTCCTCAGACAGATCTTCAAAAAAATCATCCAATAAAGTTTGGTCACTTCCCTAAGAGAGAATAAATATTTTACATCATAGCTTATTTCCAGATTTCAGACTCTTAAGTAATTGCAGGCACAAGCACTTACCACGTACTGCATACTATTGGTGTTTGCATCATGGAAATTATCTTTACTCAAGCCTACTTTATTCAGAACTTCCAATTTGTTTTGTACTAACTCCCTGAAAAGTTAATATCGTAATAAAAATAGACGAATAAAAATTAATATGGAGTACTAGTAATCACAGCAAGTGGACTTCATGAAACAAAACTAAATTATTTGTTATATGAAATCTTGGTTAAGTTTAAATAATACACAATCTTACCAGAGATAATCATCTGCTGTTCCTCTGGCTACGAGGTAACGTATAAGAACACAATCCTCCTGCCCTATTCGATGAACACGATCTTCTGCTTGAGTCAATACCTAAAAGGTAATATACAAGGTGATTATAATTAAAGTCCCTTTGTAAAAATGCTATAAAAAAACAACCATGAGTCCGAATGACTTCAAATTTGGACTGAGCATTCTTGAAGAAGGGGCATTTGATATGGATAAGAAAAAAAATAGTTCCAAAATTTATCACTAGATGGCGCTGTAAGCGGCATATTATGCCTAGGAGGATTTGTACTATGCAAATTGAAAGATACGCATGCGCATGAGACATTGCATGTGTTATAAAAACGCAGGCCTCATGGCGTTCTCGTCATATTTGTATCTCAGCAGCTTGCCATGGGTCTGTCAATGAAGGATCGCGCTCTGCTTGTGAAGCTCTTTTACAAGAATGGCGACTCTGCCATAGCAGCTTTAAAGAAATTTCGGGTATTAAAGGGAATGAAAAAAGGATGTGGTCCGATGTCTGCAAAGGCTCTGAGGTGTATGATTATAAAATTCGAAGCGACAGGTTCTTTTGCAGTGAAATCTGGCAGAGGGAGGAAAGCAGTTGCTTTGACGTCAGTAGAAGATGTGGCTGAAGCATTAGAGGAAGGGTCGAACAGTGGTGTGCAAACGTGCAGTGCACGGGGAATTGCCCGAACTTTAGACATGCCTGTGAGCACGGTCAATAAAATTTTACGCAATATCCTGCATTGTTATCCTTATAAAATTACCCATGTTCAGGAGTTACTTCCTGCTGACCTGCCAATTAGACACACGTTTGCTTTAGAATTTCTAGCTCGCATGGAAGTGGACAATGAATGGCCATGGAACATCTTGTGGACAGACGAAGCCCATTTTTATCTCCACGGCATTGTCAATACACAAAATTGCAGGATATGGGCAACAGAAAATCCTTTCGCATGTGGGTAACTGTGTGGTGCGGGATGACAGCATCATTGATTATAGGGCCATTTTTTTTCGAGGAAGTGGGTCCTGCGGGTCCCGTTACCTGTACAGTCAATGGTCAACGGTATGCGTGTCTTTTACGCAACCAGGTAATTCCAACACTTCAACAGCATGCATGCGTGGATAGAATAATTTTCATGCAAGATGGCGCTCCTCCGCACATTGCAAAGCCAGTGAAGCAACTGCTGAAGACACATTTCGGAGATGATAGAATTATCAGCCGTCATTTTCCGAGAGCCTGGCCTGCAAGATCACCGGACCTCAATCCTTGTGACTTCTGGCTCTGGGGTTACCTTAAAAATCATGTGTTCAGTGGCCCAGTTGCAAATTTAGCGGAATTGAAGGCTCGGATTACGCACCACGTTCACAACGTGACCCCGGAGACACTCCGGTCTGTTGTGGAACATGCTGTTTATCGGTTAAAACTTGTGGAGGAAAATGGTGGACAGCATATTGAACATGTCTTGCGCAAGTCCCGAGATAATTAATAGGCGTTTCCATTGTTGCTTTTTATGCGGTTTTTGGCCCAAGGACAATTAAAAACCGAATCATCATGTGCTTTTTATGCGTTTTTTGGCCCAAGGACAATTAAAAACCGAATCATCATGTGCTTTTTATGCGTTTTTTGGCCCAAGGACAATTAAAAACCGATTTTTCCCATCCGATGTGGTACGACCTTGCCGTGGTGGATGGGCTTTGCACTAACAGTGCCACAACTGTTAAATGACTTGAAAGTCATGTTTTCCATCATCAAACCCGAAGCAATCATGTTCATTGACCGGTACAGTTGATTTTTTGCTAATACTGTACTGTATAATAAAAAAAAAAATCATGTTTAACTTGTTTTAGTGTCAATTGCATTCCTTGACCAACTTTAATGTAAAAACATCATGCCATAAACAACTCATGCCAAAGCCGTCGTATTTCAATTCAAAATGTCACTTCTAGCTGAATCCGCTTCCGTTATGCCGCTTACAGCGCCATCTAGTGATAAATTTTGGAACTATTTTTTTCTTATCCCATATCAAATGCCCCTTCTTCAAGAATGCTCAGTCCAAATTTGAAGTCATTCGGACTCATGGTTGTTTTTTTATAGCATTTTTACAAAGGGACTTTAATTATAATCACCTTGTACTTTAATTAATTCATGAAGGGATGGAATTATTTTATTATTATTATTATTATTATTTTTTTACCATAAGTGCTGCATCCTATTTACTGTCGCACCAATTCTACACTGAGGGTAATAAGAACTGCGGCAATTATAGAAAGTGTTGATACCACCACTGAGTTGATTTCAATGCATAAAATACCAAAAGCTGTGATTGATGCAAGTAATGGTGATTCAGATTTTGATAACGAATTGTAAATAATTCATGACTGTATCATGAAAATATTCTGCTGCACTGAATTTGCTCTGAACCGAATAACCACCGCGGCACTTGTTTGCGCTTCACGGTAGTAGGAGGGTGTAGATCTGCATTTTGCTTGTAAAACAGCCTTAATCAGTCTTGGAAAGATGCATACAATTTTTTGGATAGTTTCCAGTGGGACTTTGAGCCCATGGAGGAATGAGGAGGAGGCAACACTCGCATGATAAAACAGGGTTGCCACATAATTTCTAAATTGAAATTCCATGATTTTTCCAGGTTTTCCAGGTGAAAATCCAGGATTTTCCAGAAAAAACAAACATTACAATTACATACTACTACTACATTTTAATTTTATCTATTCGTGTATTGATTCATGTTAAGAAAGAAGTTAGTAAAATTAATTTATTTTAAAAGGGAAAAGGCGAAAGGGGAATGTAAGTTAAGGATAAGGTAAAAGGCAAGGAAGGAAGGGAAGGAATTCTAGGAAATTTCAAAAAATTATGAGAATTCCATGATTTTTCCCGGTTTATTCCAGGAATGTAAAATGAACTTACAACCCCTGGTGTTTGGAAGCTGAACAAATATCAAGAAAACTGAAACTGATTAAGAAAAACGCACGAAAAATGAGGGCACTCGTCAAGCAGTCACTCTTTTCATAGCCTCCCACACAATCGATTCGACTCCATAAAATACAAATGTAGCAGAGAAATGCCGTTAGCACGTTAGCTACAATTGGAATTCTGGGTGTTCCAATTCATTCAGGGAAAACCCTGAATTGTGATTTTTTAGAATTCCAATTCTCCGTGGGAGAGGGGGAAGAAAGGAGCCATGCACTGCTTTGTGGGTGCTGCTTTGGCTACCAATCGTTTGGCGTGCCTTTGTCACATCATTTATAGATGCACCATCATCTCATTCCTCCATCGTTGAGCCATTATAGATAGACTGGAGGAGATTAACATCTGACTCTGAATTGTATGCTTCAACCAGGTTTTCCGGCACACTGATCTGGCAGCAGGAGATAATGAAAATCTGGCTTCATTACTGCGGTGTAAGTTTTATGTTATTTCTTCATTTTCCATTGAATTGTGTGACACATCATTTGACATTACCAGCTTGCCCATGAATATTTGGCTCGTGACGTTCCCTCTGCATACTTTTTGTAAAATAGGTGCTGGAAAAGCAAACTGACCTCTGCAGTCAATTTGATCTATGTGGCTGTGTTGGTGCTGACCAATCTTCTTCGGTGCTAGTGTCCTGTCAGTTCGAACCAGTTTTTTCTATTGACTATGGCTTCTGATAAACCAAACTAACAGAGTTGAAACTCCAGCTAGCCATCTCCAAACAGGCATACAAAGGTACAAACATACTAGAATAAGGTCCACAACAAGTAATTGGGCAAAATCATTAGTACAGTATAAGAAGATAACAGAGTTTCCATTATTTTATCCAACCCTCGTAAATTGATTGATCCGTTTGTTAATTTTCTGGCAATGTTGACTTAGCACATGGTTTCACCGAGATCAAAACCACAGCTTTGATGGATTTGAGAACCAGAAAACAAATAAATAAAGTAAATGCTATATACCCCTGGATTCCAGAAGAGTTCTGCGAAGACAACCATATGTGCTGCTGTGAGAGTGAGCCCTGTGTTGGTGGCTGTGATCGAGAGAAGAGCAACCTTGCAAGATTCATCCATTTGAAATTTGTCACACAAGTTCTTCCGCATTTCAGGCGCAGTAGAACCGTCAATGCGAATAAACTTACAATGCTGGAATAGATTGTAAGCATTTAATGTGTTAGCGATTAATCATAACGAAGAAAAGCAGATACTGTAAATTGAAGTAAGACTTACCTTTTTTACTAAGACTTCAGTGACAGCATCC
>JAHWFO010078668.1:414029-440565 GCA_023313115.1 Rhysida immarginata | reverse complement strand
TTGGATCATATTCAGGTTAAGTTAGAAAAAATTGAAACAGCAGTCAGTCTATTAAAATAGAGAAGTCTTGATAGCAATAATTTTAAGCAGTTCTATTAATTTATAAAAGTAAATATTAATACATATATATGAAGAACATTTACTTCTTGTATCTCCAACTAGAAAAAAAAGTTTCTACTTTCGTTTTTCAATTTTTATCGAATTCAAAGAAGGCGTTTAATACATTTTCTTTATGGTGCAACATTACATTGAATATTTTTACAAATCTGATATACCAGGCAGGGCTTGAAATTCAGGGCGGGATAGCGGGATTCTCGCCCAAAATTTTAAAATCTCGCCCAAGAAAACTTTCAGGAGGGGAGTTTCCCCGCCCGTGAAATTTAATCATATTAAATGTTTTTATGATTTTATTAAGATTTAAAGATAATGTTATTTTTTTCTTTATATCTTACAATATAAGTTTTGGATACGAATCTTTTCCGTCCATAAATCATTAGATTATAGGTTTAATTTGTCGTCGGTCATTATTGGTGAATTTTTTTCATGGAGATTTAACTTTTGAACCAATGAAATTTCGCTAGTTC
Source organism: Rhysida immarginata (assembly GCA_023313115.1). Lineage (NCBI taxonomy): Eukaryota > Metazoa > Arthropoda > Chilopoda > Scolopendromorpha > Scolopendridae > Rhysida > Rhysida immarginata. The sequence goes on along the minus strand of JAHWFO010078668.1, from coordinate 439,981 downwards.
CAATCGTCACCGTTGCGGTATCGTCAAGAGAAAAATAGGAGTTTATTGTGTAGCTCATAGATTAGCATTGTGTTTAGATGATACTTCAAAATCGTGTCCAGAGATTGCTAAATATCAAGACGCTTTAAAATCCATTTTTATATATTTTAGTGGTATTTAATTAGTGATGTCAAGATCCGGATATCCGGATCTTTTTTTCGGACCTAGGTCCGAGATCCGAGAACCGGATGTTGGTCAGAAATCCGAGATCTCTGATCTGGATCTTGGATGCGAGATCTGAGATCCGGATCTTGGATCCGAGATCCGAAAATCGGATCGTAGACAGGAAATTGTGTATATGCAAACTTTTTCTGAAAGCAGTTCTCCCTCCCAAACAGTTCAATTCCCCTCCATTTACAAACATAGGAGAGGAGGATCCCCTCCATGAAAAATTTGAATTTCAAGCCCTGCCTGGTGAATAAAGAGTCCCAGAATGATCTAATATCTCGAAAAATACATGTCTTGTCAAAAAAAGAAAAAATACGTTTCGCATATTTCTTGAATGTTATTTAATAGTGCCAAAATGAGCCCCCAGCACCCCTCATAGGGAGTATATTGCGCTTTTTATTTGAATTTCTTATCGCCAAAAGCTAAAAAATTGTAAAAAAAATTGTTTTTTCTGCATATTTTTGCATATTTGATCTCGCGACGAGTCAAAAATGGGGATCGCATTTTGACGTCTTGTAAGACATCACTACAGATCTGTTTGTCAAATCTGTGTTGTTTTCATTATATTGTTCTGTTGTGATTGATTTGGGAATGACATGAAGAATTGAACGTTGAGTGGAGGTTAACACATTTTGTTCCCTTTCCCTCCGTCACGTTAGCGTCCGCGACAGCTACTTGCTGAATTGTTTTGACATGAAGAATTGAACGTTGAGTGAAGGTTAACAGTTTTTGTTTCCTTTCCCTCCGCCACATTGGCGTCCGCGACAGTTACGTACTGAATGTTGTATTAGACATAGATACATGTTCAAACACCCTGCAATCGTCTTAGAAAATAAGTCAAGATTTGCCTTTATGGTTGAATTTGGGTAACGCGTGACATGTTTTTTTGTTTTCGTCGGCTATTAGTGGAATGCAACGGGCAATGCAGCCCTTGCTGTGTTCTTTTATTGTATGCATAATCTTCTTTGATTAAAGATTATTCTTGTGGGGGGTGAACTTATGTGACGTCATGTAAGACATTATTGACAAACAAATCTGTAGTGTTTTCATTATATTGTTCTGTTGTGATTGATTTGGGAATGACATGAAGAATTGAACGTTGAGTGGAGGTTGACACTTTTTGTTTCCTTTCCCTCCGTCACAGCATTAAACAAGAGGATAGCATTTATGCTGGGTTTTTTTGGACCGAAAAAGTGGAATCGCACAAGGAGGCACGTTATAGTAGAGGATTTATGATACAGTAGAACTCGGATACCGTAATTTCATGCTGATATTCCGCGGATTATCTGTATTTTTTCATCTGAAAATGGCTCAACGGATTATCCGAGGGGCGAAGTACAGTAGTCAACACACTTTTTTATTTAAGACTTAGTTTTAATTAAAATTTGTTAATAAATTATATTCACAATTTTTTCCTTTACAGTTTTTAGTATTTTTGATGATTTGGTGCATTTTCAGAGTAGACTTCAATCGCCGACAATGGAATTGCTGCACTTTTAAAACTTTGATTTAACACAGACCCTAATTGAATTTTCCTGCAATTTCTAATACTCTTCTGCTGAAGTAAAAATAATATACAGTTCTAAACGAATTTTTATGATAATTCTTAGACACATTGGAAAGAAAATTATTTTGACAGTGGCTATCCAAATGTGAAGAACTCTGACTTGATCAGAAAAACGCAATTTTTTTTAAAAACATTTATCATTCTTAAGTTAAATACTGAATTTACATTGGTTATTAATTAGAAATAATATTCAGAGCTTGCATTGGAGATAGAATGTTTAAACATTTTGAGAAAGATTTGAGCCACTTCTTACACAAGCGGGATTATTTAGGCCTTGAATTCTCCGATATTCCACGAATTTTCTGAGAAGCAGATTATAAGAGGAAATTTTTACAGGAAAGGTGGTTTTCTTTATCCTGCGGAATATCTGGGAGGCGGATTATCCACATGAAATTACGGTATTACGGTACTGCTGGGGCCCGGATATTTTTTGTAATAGCAGAGTTTCGTATTAACCAGGAAAAGAAAACAAAATGGAACCATGTACGCCTGTTTTGCTGATAAATTACATTATTTGATTGTACAGTAATCGCAGTAGCATATTCAGAGTAATGACGTGAACTGTGGCGATCCGTGGTAACGAAATGCGAGCTGGGTAACAAAGCCAAGCTCTCCGTCTTCAAATCTATCTTTGTCCCCATTCTCACCATTCATGAGGCTTGGGTAATGACCGAAAGCGTGCGATCGCGGGTACAAGCGGCCGAAATGAGATTTCTGAGAGGTGTGGCAGGTGTTACCCTACTAGATAGAGTGCACAGCAGCACAATAAGGGAATCTTTAGGTGTTGAGTCGCTACTTCTGCGCATTGAGAGATCTCAGTTGCGCTGGTATGGCCACGTGATACGGATGCCGCAAACTAGTCTTCCTAGGCAGTTGTTATTTTCCAAGCCGGTGGGTAAGAGACCAAGGGGTCGGTGGATACCAGGTGGCTAGACTACATGGAGAATCTGGGTTCGATTCGCTTGGATATTACCAGGGAGGACACGCGCCTGATGGCGGAAGATCGCGATCGCTGGAGATCCTCCATAGGGCTGCTGGCCCCGCGACCCTAACGGATAAGCGGGTTTGAAAAGTAAGGAAGTAAGATAAATGAAAATATTCTGTAATTGACGTCTCCTTTTTATGACGTTTAGTGATTTTCCTATTAATAAAGTCGTTAACTTTGAAATACATGTAAAAATTATGTTTTTCATCTTTAACTTCATTTTCAGTGAGAAATAAAGTTTTTAATTTGCTAGAAAGATTGTTTAACTCTTTCGATGAAAGAACTTCTTGCTAATGTTCACCTACCTCGTCATCATTCTCCTCGGAACCGCCATCTTGGTTTTCGAAGAGCTGTTCTATAATGGATTCATCTGTTAACGGATCCGCCATTAATAAATCGCTATCAACATCAACAGATTAATTCCAGAGAGTTTCTCTCAGTAAGCCTCTTGATTTCAGATGAACTCCCAGTCCTCTAATACTAGGAAGTGGTTTTTCAGTTGATTGTCAGATGAATTTTGCATATATTTTTTTCGGAATATCTTACTTACTTACTTACTTTTCAAACCCGCTTATCCATTAGGGTCGCGGGGACAGCAACCCTATGGAGGATCTCCAGCGATCGCGATCTTCCGCCATCAGGCGCATGTCCTCCCTGGTAATATCCAAGCGACTCGAACCTAGATTCACCTGGTATCCACCGACCCCTTGGTCTCTTACCTACCAGCTTGGAAAATAACAACTGCCTAGGAAGACTAGTTTGCGCCATCCGTATTACGTGGCCATACCAGCGCAACCGAGATCTCTCAATGCGGAGAAGTAGCGACTCAACACCTAAAGATTCCCTTATTGTGCTGCTGTACACTCTATCTAGTAGGGTAACACCTGCCACACATCTCAGAAATCTCATTTCGGCCGCTAGTACCCGCGATCGCACTCTTTCGATCATTACCCAAGCCTCATGACCATAGGTGAGAATGGGGACAAAGATAGATCTGGAGACGAAGAGCTTGGCTTTGTTATGCAGCTCGTGTTTCGTTACCATGAATCTCCACAGTTCACGTCTGACACAGCTTGCTGCACCTAAAAATCTCATCTGGAACTCGTTTATAGTATCTGGTTTACAGCGTTGGCTTCTCCTCCCATTGCTGTAAATAATTCCGTGTCTTTCTTGAATCGCGAAAGCCAGCCGTATGAACACACAAAACTGTCAATGCCCATTCTTCAGGCAAATTGATATGCTTTTTCCTTCAGAATTTCTCCATTGATTGGCATGTTCTCTTGACGGACTTTTACAGTGCATGCAGATGTGTCGTAGAAAATGTTTCATTTGTCGTAAACTACATTTTTAAGTTCACTTTTCTATACTAATATGCTTGAAAAACAAGCATAATTAAAACTTTCTGATTAAACCATTACAATAATGCATCTTCTACATCTTCATCATGACGATAGTTGTCCAACTTTTCATCTGGAGACATGGGCCTGGAAGATGCGCCAAGGAGCATTTCTAAAACTTGTATGAATGCAAGCAATAAGCGTGTAGCCTCAGAAGGTAGCTACTTTGAAAAACATTAAACAGTTTTACCAGAAATGTGTCTTGAATTGGTTAAAATGCTCCAGTCTTATTTATTAACTGTCGCACCCTTTAAACAACAAATCAGTTTGCTTGCCAAGGATATGAATGCTTTGTATAAAGTAAGTTACGCAGAAAGCAAGTGTAGAGGATTCATTAAAGTGTTCATTTAAAGGAATCATGTAAAGGACCCCTAAATGGAAATCATGAATTTTTTTTCTACAACCCTAGCGTCAATGAACTTCGGACACCTACAGAATTTTGGATAAGTACAACGAAACTAATTGTAAACAAATGAAAATTACTTTATTGAGTGCACAGAGCTTTAGTACAACTCTGATATAGCATTTTAACATAACGATGCAATGAACTTCGTACACCGTACCATTTATTGCACATTACCACTGAGTGGCGTCACCTTTCCGACGAATGACGCTCCAAAGTCGTTGAGGCATGCTGGACACAAACTTCTGCGTTGTTTCTACAGGAATTTTGTCCCACTCTTGGAAAATACACGCCCGCAACTGCTGCAGTGTTCGAGGCTTCCGCTGTCTGACTTTTCGCTTTAAAATGCGCCATACATTTTCAATGGGTGACAGATCTGGGCTGCAGGCAGGCCAGTCAAGCACCCTGAAACGCTGCTGTTGTAGCCAAGCCTTGGTGTTCCGAGCAGCACGAGGCTTCGCGTTGTCCTGCTGAAAGATGCTTGGTCTTCTATTGAAGAACTTTTGGCGGGATGGACGCAGATGCTGTTGAAAAATGTTTATATAGGCAGCAGAGTTGATAGTGCCCTCGCAAAAGTGAAGCGATCCTGTCCCGGCTGCACTCGTGCAGCCCCATACCATCAGCGATGCAGCTTCTGAACGTTTCTCTGGTAACAGTCGGGATGATTACTTTCGTGCTTGGTCCTTAGCACCTTGCGACCGTTGTTGCCATACATCACTGCAAAGGTGGACTCGTCGGACCACAGAACACTATTCCACTGAGCAAGGGTCCACTTTAGATGGGTTCTGGCCCATGCTAACCGGCGACGCTTAGCTACAGTGCTCATATATGGCTTACTCTTTATTAGCATATAAGTAATATTTGCATCTTCTGATGTATCGGTGGACTGTGCTTTCGGATATGGGTATATGAAAATATTCTCGAGCCCAAACAGTCATTTCACTTATGGGAGCATGCCTGTTTTTCACAATGTAACGTCGAAATACTCGTAGGTCCCTAACATTCAATAATCGCTGCCTACCTGGTGCAGTCCCTGGTTCTGTTTTCCCGATTTCTCTGAAACGCTTGATGATCCCATTAAGAGTAGAGAGAGAGTGCAACTGATAATTCATGGGCAATAGCTCGCTGGGATTTGTTATTCTGGAACTGCTGTATACACGTTTCTACTGGCTTACCACGTCCCATGGTTCAAAACAACACGAATACTGTGCTCTGTCGCGTGGACGGTGCTTTTAAAGCCTGATGCAAAGCATTCTGGGCGTTTCTACAGCCTTCAGGAAAGTTCTATATGCTGGCGATTCCTTATGTACGAAGTTCTTTGAAACCCGTTGACAACGCAACCATTAAATCGATTCTAAATGGATGTTGATATTGTTCCATCTACTCAGTAAATCTATTTTCATTAGCCTGCAATCCTCTGTATGCACTTTTCACTGTGTTTTTAGCCAAATTACTTGGTGTCCGAAGTTTATTGACGCTAGGTTTGTAGTTTAAATGGTTTATGTAGAATGTGGCTGTACTATGCTTTAACTATGTGAGTGTATGTTAAATGTTCAAGTAGCAATTGCATTTCAATGTTTAATAAATTTATATTCAAAATATGCAGTTTAAATATTAATTTTTTAATGTTTCTAATACAGGATGAAGAGATAGATGTCACCTTTGCAAAGCCCAATGGAACCAGTTTTAAGTACTGTAACCAACTCATCGGCAGACAATGAACGCTGCAAATATGTGGATTATGATTATGATATTGTAGTATCAGTAATTTGCGGCATGTACCTAATTTTTGGTGTGGTTTATAGCTTATTTGGTGAGTGATATTTTAATTAATGAAATGTTTTAAACTTGTGCACATTCTTCCCGCTGTCCAAATTTTTTGTTTTAACATGACCATTTTTAGTACAAATTAATATTTGACGCGGAGTCTGTAAAATAAAAACAACAGAAAATTTAAAGGTCACATCACAAATAGACTGTGATATGATGGTGAATTGCTGATGCCATTGAACCCATTGAGTGGATGAGCTGATCCATGTATGGCAAAAATTAGACTATTGCCTGGCAGTTTGCTGTATGACATATGGCTCTGACAAATGAACATAGACTATATGATCAAAAATATCCGGACACCCCTCACAGATCATCAATTGGCCCAATGTCACATGATAATGACTTGCACATCATTTAAATAGCTTCCCACACCTTCAGACACAACTCTGCTTGGACATTGGCAAGAATGGGTCGTTCGCCAGAGCTCAGTGAGTTCCAACGTGGGACCATCGTTGGATGTCACCTATGCGGCAAATCCATGCGTGACATTTCCAGCCTTCTTCAGATACCCAAGTCAACAGTAGGCGATGTCATTATGAAATGGAAGACCCGGGGATCAACAACAGTTCAACAACGAACCGGTAGACCCAAGAAACTAACGGACAGAGACCGTCGAGTGATTCGTCGTGTCACCCACAGCAACCAGAAGTCCTCGGCGGAAAAAAATGCCACAGAGTTTCGAAACGCGTCTGCAAACGATGCCATGACAATTCGTCGGGAACTGCACACGATGGGATTCCATGGCCGTGCTGCTGCCCACAAGCCCCACATCAGCAGGGTCAACGCCAAGTGACGTCTGGAGTGGTGCAAAGCCCACAGAAACTGGACAATGGACCAATGGAAACGTGTAATGTGGACAGACGAATCTCGCTACACACTCTGGCAATCCGATGGACGAGTTTGGGTTTGGCGCATACCTGGAGAATGCTTCTTACCTGAGTGCACAGAGCCCACAGTCAAGTTCGGAGGAGGAGGAGTCATGGTGTGGGGCTCATTTTCATGGTACGGACTGGGCCAGCTCGTTCCTGTGCAAGGAATCATGAACTCCGACCGTTATCTGAATGTTTTGGACAACTGTGCACTTCCGAACGTTGTGGCAATTTTTCGGAAACGGGCCATTTCTCTACCAACACGACAATGCTCCGTGCCACAAAGCGAGGCGTGTACAGCAGTGGTTTGCGGACTCAGGGGTCGAAAAAATGGGTTGGCCGGCACAAAGTCCCGACCTCAATCCTATAGAGAGTCTGTGGGATGAATTGGAAAGACGCTTGCGGGCCAGATCACATCGGCCAACTTCTGTACCTGAACTGATTCTCGCTCTTCGGGAGGAATGGAGGAACATTCCGGAAAGTACCTACCAACATTTGGTGGAAAGTCTTCCCCGAAGGGTGGAAGCTGTGATTCGGGCAAAGGGATGTGCAACGCCCTATTGATTTCCATGAAATCGTGGCTAGAGCGCAAACGTGCATGTGTCCAGATATTTGTGATCATATAGTGTAGATGAATAAGAAAAAAATGAGGCGTGGTAATCACACGACTTTCTTATACATAATTGACCTGGTCCAAATTCAGAAAATAATTTGACAGCCTGAGAAAAGGCTATCTTGTGTAAACACACGATCGAAAGGAAGTAGCATGCTCACAATAATGTCATAGTTGAAATACCATCATTAAGTGTGTAACAAGCATAATTATTAGATGGATTAATCACAGATTTGTATATTTAAGAATAATACGAGGTGCAATCAAAAAAGTTCTGGGGCTGGTTCATTTAAGAGAAAATACATTTATACAGTGTTTCCTTCAAAATAGTGCCCTTGCAAAGCCGTACAATAAGTCCGGTGTTCCTGCCACTTTAGAGGGTGCATTGTCGTGGTGGAGCATCCAGTTTTTTTACGCTACAGATCTGGTTGCTTTCGCCGAACGTCCTCCCTCGTATTGCTCATTGCTTGTTGCTTGAATTGTCTTGTTCTCAGGATTCATGTTCATGATAAAATCGCAAACAACCTCACACACGTACACACACCGGCCATTGAATTAGAAACCTTCGTTCAATAAGGTAGTGACCCTCCTTTGGCGGTTTGACATGGACTCGACAAGGTGTTGCAATGCAGGTAAGGTAATCACAGGCCATGCATTCGTCAGAGAGATCTTCGCAGAGTAGACAGAAGCGGATGCCTTCGGCGAATGTCTCTTTCCAACATGTCCCAAACATTCTCAATCGGATTCAAATCTGGACTTTGCGCTGGCCACCGCAGATGTTGCAACTCGGTGTCATGTTCAGAAAACCACTCCTGAACAATTCTTGTTCGATGGACAGTAGCATTGTCACCATTTGGGTACCCATGCACCATTGCAGGATGGACTTGATCTGCAACAATGTTCAGGTAGTCTTTGGCTTTCACCCGACTCTCAAGGAATATCAGGGACCCTTGCCATACCAATAAAATATGTCCCATATCACAACACCTCCTCCTATAGCTTGAAGTGTGTTCACAACACATGAGAGGTCCATCGCTTCGTGGGGCTGCCGCCAAATTCTCTGCCGACCATCGGTGCAAAACAATGTGTAACGTGACTCGTCCGACCACATCACCTTTTTCCAGTCATCTATTGTCCAGTCACACCATTCTTTACACCACTGCAGGTGAACTTTCCGGTTTGTTGCTGACACCAGGGGCTTGCGACTTCCCATCCCTATTCGCTTCAACTCTCAGCACATTGTTCTGGAGGAGATGGGTTGTGATGATCCTTCATTGAAGTCTGCTGTCAGTTGCTCGCTGCACAATTCATCTCAGACGACGTCGGTCCCTGTCTGTGTTGATTTTTTGATCCACAAATCTGCCGTTTCAACAACTCTTGTGGATTCCGTTTCCAAGCATTAAACACCTTGGAGACCTGATCTTTTGAGATACTGGTCAGTTGTACTATCCTGGAAATCGTAGCTCCAGCTAGACGGGCTCCCACAATAACTCCCTTTTGGAACTCAGACAGGTCTGCTGTTTTCCCCATTTTGCTCAGCTTGAGCAGCTGCAGCTTGGAATGAGCATGTACCTCACATGATTGCATTCATTTGCATATCACAATCGTTTCTGATCTGTGACCCCGCTTTACATGTCAGTACAGGAATTCATCACAGGTTTCTAATTCATTGGCCAGTGTGTGTAGTCACAATAGCAGTATTTTTGGAGTCCCCAATCCACATGAAACAAAATCCTTTGAAAAGCTGATTTATGAATGTTAGGGCTATAATTTGTCTGCCATTTGTTGACGAGATCCGCAACCAGTCCTGAAAGTTTTTGATCGCACCTCATACAGTAGTGCTCAAAAAATAGTACACTTTTACTTTTATTGCTGTAACGTTTTTAAAAATCAAGCAAATGAAATGAAATTTTCACAATGTATAGTTTTCATTGGAACACAAATGGGACAAAATATGCAAATTGCCTTGCTCAAATTTTTTTCTGAGAGACTCAATTTCAATATAGGTCAAAAAATAGTACACGGTCATTATTCATGAGAGTTTCAATGCGAAAAAGTAGTTTTCTGTATTTTCTGTGCATATATATATAATTTGCAATGTCTACTCGAGTCCATCTGTCATCCCCAATCAAGAAGACCATTGTTGATTTTGTTAATCAAGACAATTCATACAAAACAGTTGCGAATCAATTTCATGTGCCCAAATCATCTGTTGCAAGAATTGTACAGCGTTTTCGGAAGCAGGGAGATGTAAACCGTAAGCAAGGGTCTGGCCGACCAAAAGCAACCACTCGACGGGAAGATAAACTTTTTGTACGTCATTCTAAGATTGATCCTAAGAAAACCGCTGTGGATATCAACCACGAAATGAAAACCTTCCACAACGTTGATGTTAGTGTTTCAACGTCTTAAGGATGCCGAACTGTTCGGAAGACGCCCAGCCAAAAAACCTTTCATCTCAAAAAAGAACCGCATGGCTCGACTTCAATTTGCCAGAAACCATCTGAAGTGGACATTCAAGGAGTGGAGTTAGGTGCTCTTTAGTGATGAATCGAAGTTTCTATTATTTGGATCGGATGGCATTAGGTATGTACGCCGCCCACCAAATCACAAATTTGATCCACGATATCAACTGCCTACAGTTAAACATGGTGGAGGATCTACTATGGTGTGGGGCTGCTTCAGTCATCAAGGGTTGGGCCCTCTCATAAGAATCGATGGAACAATGGACAGGCACGTTTACAAAAACATCTTAGTTCAGCATATGCTTCCTTTTGCAAAGGCTAATATGCCTCGGGGATGGATTTACCAGCAGGATAACGACCCCAAGCATACAGCGGGGATCATTAAAGACTGGTTTAAATCAAAGAAAGTACGATTACTTGAGTGGCCAAGCCAATCGCCAGACCTAAACTCCATCGAACGCATGTGGGAAGAATTAGAACGTAGGTGCAGTAGGTACAAAGCCCGAAATTCAACAGAAAAGTTTGAACAGCTGCGTCAGCAATGGAATAACATTCCATTAGATAAAATATCCAAACTGCTTGATTCTATGCCAAGCTGTCATCGCTGCAAATGGTCATGCAACAAAATATTAGACTATTGTGTCTTAGGAAATCCTAAGTCTTCATTTGTTTACTTTTTCTATGCTGCTTTCATTCTTTTTGGTGACAGTGTACTATTTTTTGACTCCGCTTTTATCAGAGACCAGCAAGTTGCTGAATGATTTCAACAGGAATTGCTATTTAATTTTTACATTTCTCTTTTATTTATACAACATTGTATTTCAAAAAAATTTAATTTCATTTGCTTCAATGTTAAACAAGTTACAACAATAAAAGTGAAAGCGTACTATTTTTTCATTCATTTAGATGTTTGTATATCTTTACAAGTGTAATATGTTTCTTTGTTTTGATTTTTTCTTTTCTTCAATAGGCTATAGATGTTTCAAAGCTGTGATGTTCTTAACAGGATTCATTTTTGGATCGATTGTGGTGTATCTCATCTGCTTAGAAGAATCTCTTTTACCAACACTGGGAAATGCTGGAGTAGCATTAGGAGCTGGCATTCTCTTTGGTTTAATCACTATGCTTGTGCAATATGTGGGACTCTTCATGACAGGGTTTCACATGGGAATTTTAACTGGCATCATAATTGTAGCCGTACTCGATCACTTCAAACAACTCGACACTGTATGGCTGACGGTCGGTGTGTTGATTGGTTCTGGGCTTGTGTTTGCAGTAGCTACTCTGTACTGGCAAAAGGGATTGACAATTATCGGCACAAGTGTTTACGGAGGTGCTATAATGGCAGCTAGCATGGATTATTTCATTGAAAAATTCATCATGGTTCATTGGTTATGGGATAGACTTCGCATTGCTGATAAATCCCCATCACCATGTTGGTTCAGTTGGTTGATTTTAGGAGTTTGGCCGTTTATGATTATCCTTGGTTCGTTTACTCAGTTCAGAATAACTGGTCAAGGCATTTATCATCAAGAAGGTAAGTACAATACGAGTTTTACTTTTCAATGCTTTTGATAATCTCTCAGCTACCTCAAAATACTGTTTCTATGATTAAGCTATTATAATTATGTCGGAGTTAGAAGTGAACAAAGGCATTCACTAGCTCTAAAGCATTCACTTTGAAGCATGTAAGTCTTTAATAATAAATTTTATATCCAGTAGATTCTAAAGGTGGTATCAAAAAATTCTCGGACCAGCTCTGTTTATTTAAGTTAGAACACATCTCCTTTGAAATAGTCACCTTGCGCAGTAGTGTACCAGTGCAGCATTCCTGCCATCTGTTTAATGTGGCATTGAAGTCGTCTTTTGTAAGTACAGTGGTACCTCGACATACGAGTGCCCTAACATACGAGTGTTTTGAGATACGAGCTGCTGAGCGATATTTTGCTTTGAGATGCGAGGAACCTCACCTAACCTGGAAATCTAACCCTAACTCAGTGGAACGCAGGTTAAAGGAGCCAAAACCAAAATGGACCATTAATGCTGGGCTGTTTTCATCAATCCTCACCAGATGGCGATAGCCAACATTGTCCGTGTAGCGTCTAAAAGTTTCTCCCGCCTCAGACGAAACATTTTTGATAAGTTGGGTTCACGTTTTTTGCTTTTTGTACATTTACAAAACATTATCACATTTATTTTTATAACCATGGGTCCGAAGAGGATGATGATGTCTATTGAAATTAAGCGTGAAATTGAGGTGGTGTTTTGGGAGCTGGAATGGATTAATAGCATTTCAGTTAATTTCAATGGGAAAAATTGCTTTGAGATACGAGCAATTTGACATACGAGCAAGGTTACGGAACGAATTAAGCTCGTATGTCGAGGTACCACTGTATCTGGCTCTCAGCAATGGCGATAAAACCTTCATCTTTGGGAGGAGGAAAAAGCCCGCAGGAGCTAAATCTTGCAAGTGGAGTGGGTGCGGAAGACTGTATTGTCGTCATCGAGACTCCAATTCTTCCTGTGCACTGTTCTTCATTATGTCCATCACGTAATCGCAGACCAGCACACACGCGTGATAACAAAAACACCAATTTAACAATCAGAGGCTAGATCACTTGGTGTATGAGGGTTACAGTCTATTTTTGCTGCATGGAAAACCCTATGCTTTCATTTGTCAGCACATTTGGGGAGGGACTTTTTGATACCACCTCGTATATCTGAGAAATCTACATATTCATAAAACCAATTTCATTGATGTCAGCAGTTTTATTTATATTAGGTCTACTTCTTCAACAAAATATAGTACACAATAAAAATTAATATGAAGAATAGGTTGTTATATTTACATGTGGAGGGATATATCGAGTGAGTAAAAATTCCCGGAACGGTCTGATATCTCAAAAAATACACGTCTTGTCAAAAAAAGAAAAACTACGTACCAATTTTTTTTTTGAATGCTATTTAACAGTGTCTGCTATTAACTCGTAGAGGGTAGGGTGGGGGGCAACTTTGAAATTTCAACTCATATTCATTAAACTGCTTTATCACGCAATGTCGTTAAAATTAAACTGCTTTATCATGAATTTCGTTAACATTTTCAAAGTTTCAAATTCGAAGTTTTCATTGGCTCTTCAGACAAGTGACCAATAGTAAGTCATTATCTACTTCAATTCTACGTGTGGGAGTTTCGAAAAATTGCTCAATAATTGTTTGATGCATGTAATACTATTTGTAAATGAATATTTATTAATAATGGTTCTTAATGAACAGGGTTATGGCACCGACGAAGCGAAAATTTCAAACAATCGCGGAGCCTCCGCCTCGGAGGTAAAAGAAGCCTATGGAATTCAAATGGAGTATGAAAGTAGACAGTACCGAAAAAGGCGTTTGGTTACGTGTTGAGCACCGGACGCAAGAGCAAACCAATTGGTTTGGGCTAATTTTAGCACTCTAGAAGGCAAGAATCTACAAGATCAAGTGTTCCCAATGCCCCAAGGTTTATTTTGGATAAACGGCCCGCAACTTAACAACCCAATAAAAAGAACATATGGCCCACCGGCAGTACAGAAGAAGCAACCTTTCAGCCATGGCTAAACATTCCTTGGATACAGGACACGACATCTCCATTCAAAACCTTAAACTCGTTAAAGCAATAAATCAAAAACGGCTCCTTGATGCGTTTGAAAGTATGGAGATCTCATCAGCCAGCAGCGACAATTTGCTCAACTTAGACAAAGGACCAATCAGCGAAACTCAGCTGATTCAGTATTGGTTCAGTTCCCTTATAAATATCAGTCCTTCTTGTCTTCACATTCAGTATCATCTGGTGTGTTATACCTTGTTCACACTATAGTTCTTGATAATGATCAGTTTACACATGTTCAAGGTGAATCATGTTCAAGCTTTATCGGCGAATTCGTGCATTCACACTGCAAAATCTTAATCACGATCAGAGTTACAATTTTTGCCGCTAGATGGCATCAGTGGAGTTTTTAGTTATAGGCACGTTATCGCCGACCTAATCTTCTCTGATTATAAAAATAACTTAGTTTCTTTCTTGTTTCGGTTCATAACCGATGTTCTTGGACAAATAAAGTTCCTTCTATGTTAATTATTCATGGCATGAGGGTGCAATTAGTTCGTATAACTCTTAAATATATAGCGAAGCGGCATTTTTCCGCCATTAGGAAAACCTTAGCGAGCGTATTGGATTCTGGGAGTTGATTGGCTTTGAACGTGTGTAAGGATTTGATCAGGTTATAGGAATATGTGTGAAATTACACACGTTCCGAACATGATGATCAGGTTTCACTTAATCACGTTCTGTTCATATTACATTTCTTATCATGATCAGCGAATTGATCATGATCAAGATTTCTTGCGTGAACAGGTTATTACTCCCTTCTTCTACTTGCTGAATGATGAGAGCTTTGCCCTCGAAAAGCGCTTCTAGGATAAGGTCGTTTTTTAGTATTTACTTCTTGTTGTGGTTAAAGAGTCAATTATTTCTTGTACTATACCACAGCTTTTAAAAAATATTGGATGCTTTTGTGATTTGAAGTGGACTTCTCGAGATATTCACACTACTTGGACTTTTTTTGCACTTATTCAAAAAAACCCAAAATTTTTAAAAATATTTTTGGTAAAATTAATGTATTTTTTTCCCATTGAATCCGAATCTGCAAAAAAAAAAAAAAAAAAAAAAGAAGAAGAAAAAGATTTGGTTGTTCCCATTTTGAAATTTTAAAATCTACAAAATTTTGAAATCTAGAAATTTTGAAATGTGAATAGTTTTCAAAAAAAAAATTTGACACGTATTTTTTCTTTTCTTGACAAGACACGTATTTTCCGAGATATGAGATATTTTCCGACTTTATATTCACCCGGTATAAGCTCCCAGGATGGTTAGAGATAGATTATGATTTACAAATTATCATAATCCCCAAGATATAGCCATCCAAAATTTTATTACCTTCACCCTATGGAAAGCAGCCTTACTCATTAGCATTAAAAAGTATGTTGCGTTAAGTGCTTAGTTTCTTCATATTGAGAATGACAGAGAAAATTTAATTACGTAGTGAAAGGGTTAATGAAATATACCATACTGTACAATAATATCAATAAGATCAGTGAAGCACTCATATTTCTCATTATGATCAGACAGAATCCGTATAATAATGTTCACAAAACAAAATAAAAAAAAATATATACCTGTCACCACTTTTATGAAACTATAGCCAGATGGATATTTGCTTTTTATAATTTTTTTTTCTTTTGGAAATAATCTATACTAATATACAATGATGTACCGGGTGGGCAAGAAATAACGTGAGGTGTTCAGAGCTTGCTAACGGGAATTCTATTAGGCCAAATGCAGTACATTTTGGTGTATATACTTAGTGGAACATGCAGTTTCGATTTCTGCAAAGAAAAATATAGTACCAAAAGTCGCCATAGAGAGCGCTTATTTCAAGAATACAATGAATACCTAATTGTCAAATGAACAAATACCGTACAAACCAACTTTAGTAACAAAAATAAACAATGTTTTATTTTTAATTACAAATGTGTTTCAATATGACCACCAGTGTGCTGTTCCAATAGCTGCATGCGGTACACGACATTTTCTACGGCAGCTCGCAGCATATCTGCATTAATTAGTCTGATATGGAACGTTATTTGATCCTTTAAGGTTGAGAGGTCAGGAACATGTGCTTGATACACAAGGCTTTTCAAATATCCCCATAACCAAAAATCACAAGGGTTGAGATCAGGTGACCTGGGTGGCCATACCATGGGAAATGCACGACTAATTATTCTGTCGTCTGAAAAACGTTCTCGCAAGATCTGCTGCACCTGAAGTCCGATGTGCGGTGGCGCACCATCCTGCATAAAAATGGTAGAATCCAGAAAACCCTTTTCCTGCAATCGTGGTATCACAAAATTCTCAAGCATATCGCATACCTGGCAGAATTAACGGAACAAGTCACCGGTCCACGAGGATGGATTTCTTCAAAAAAGTACGGGCCGATGATGAAAGAAGCAGTAAAGCCGCACCATACTGTTAGTTTCGATGAATGCATAGGAGTTGGCAGACACACTGTGGATTTGATGCAGCCCAAATACGGTAGTTGTGGGTATTGATATCACCATTCAAATAAAAATGTGCCTCATCACTCCATAAAATTTGCCATGGCCATGCATCATCCGCTTCCATACGTGCTAAAAATCTCAACGAAAAGTCAGTTCGGGTACGTTCATCTCCAGAAAACAATTGTTGAACAGGTGTGAGTTTATAGGGATAAAACGTCAATATCTTATGCAATATTTTCCTCACCGTCGAATATGGGATATCTGTTTGGCGTGTATTGCGTGTGCACTGCTGGTACCCTGCACAGTAGTCATCTCCTGTTCCACAACAGCAGTTGCAACTTCTTCAACGTGTTGCTGCCCAATTCGTTTGCGTCCCCGGCCTGGTTGCACTCCTAGAGTTCCGGTAGATTCAAATCGTTCAATCATTTTCCGTAAGTTAGTTATACTCATCGGTCCTCTTCGTAACATTTTCAATCGCCGGAATTCACGAAGGGCAGCACTTGCATTGTCGCTCTTCTGATAAAACAACTTGACTAATAACGCCCGGTCAGGCAGAGTAAGCGTCATCGTCAGGCCAAATCCTCAGCCTTGCCTTTTATTATCATGATTGCTCAACACGGAAAGCGCTTATGTAAATGTATTCATTGTTTTCTTGAAATAAGCACCCCCTATGGCGACTTTTGGTACTTTTTTTTTTTTTTTTTTTTTTGGCAGAAATCGAAACTGCATGTTCCACTAAGTATATACACCAAAATGTACTGCATTTGGCCTAATAGAATTCCCGCTAGCGAGCTCTGGACACCTCACGTTATTTCTTGCCCACCCGGTATTTCTTGTCCGATTTCAAAATATAACTTGAAAGTAACTTATAAAATTGAAAGTCGACTCACAGCTGTGTAATATGAAAGGATATTAGAAATAACGCCATTTATTTTTTAACGGAGGAAATATAGTCGCTCTGTAAAATTAACGTAGCCAAAAAGAAGGCTGAGTACATGCACAGACATTGCATTACAAGAATTATTCCTGCGCATGCACACTACGTGCTACCAGTCATTTAATAAAATGACCGCCGTTATTACAGCGAGCTGTTATAAGGTTTCGCAAATGATAAGAAACCTGCGGAAATTCATAGGGAAATGGTAGATGTTGATGGTGCGGATTGTCTGGACTATATCAAAGTGTATAAATCGTGTAAAATCGAAAGGAAGAGCTAGCCTTGCCGACAAACAATGTACTGGGTGGCCTATGTCAGCAGCAACACCAGCCATTATCAAGGAGATTAACAACAAAATCAGAGAAACCCATTGCATTTCCTTGAAAGAAGTGAGTGAAACGTTTCACATATCCTATGGATCTGCATGGAATTTGATGCATGAGAAACTTGGATAGTGCAACGTCTTTTCGCGTTGAATTCCAAAAAGCCTGACACCAGAACAGACCAGCAACAGAATGGCATGCAGTCTCCAACGTCTGCAGTGGTACAACCAAGATGAAAATGCGTTTCTGAATGGATTGTCATAGGAGATGAGTCCTCGGTCTTGTGCTTCATGCCCTTACCTAAAACTGCAAGCATTGTGTGGAAACATCCAAATTCTCCAGTTCACAAAAATTCAAAGTTTTTTTATACTCTGAAGATTAAGCATACCGTTTTTTGGGATGAGCAAGGCGTCTGTTAATCGTGTTAAGAAATC
Source organism: Rhysida immarginata (assembly GCA_023313115.1). Classification (NCBI taxonomy): domain Eukaryota; kingdom Metazoa; phylum Arthropoda; class Chilopoda; order Scolopendromorpha; family Scolopendridae; genus Rhysida; species Rhysida immarginata. The sequence continues at coordinate 421,852 of JAHWFO010078668.1, read as the reverse complement.
GGCCTAATTTCGTTGATGCCAGTTCGAATAAAGATGACGTGGATAAAAAAGAAGATGCAAAATGTAGATCAAGTAGACTTAATAGAAAGAACTTTAATGATTACATCTTGACATTACATTTACAAGAGTGACCACATGTGTGGCGACCTCCTTAACGGAGCCATGACAGGAGAGAAGTTTTTTTCGCTACAAAAACTACGGAAGCTCAAGCGGCACAAATCTGAGATCTTTTTACACAAAAGTACGAAAGGCAAAAGGGAACATACAGGGTTGTGCATAACCTTTTGCTAGGGGTCTGGAAAATAAACAAAACTAAGTGGAATGTTCTGCGGTTGATAATCAAAAAGTACGTTTATTTCTGCTTTTATCACATCAATATTTAGTGTGGCCACCACCTGCTTCTCGAACAGCACGCATCCGTTTCGGGTAGGAGCGGAGGAGTGTCTCAAACAGAGCAGTATCGTACTCCATGTCCTTCAGCACAGATGTCAGGTGTCCCATTAGAAGATCTCGAGAATACCGATTTTCACCACGTTCTTGAATCATTAAAGATTCCACTGCGTCTTTTAACACGGCTCCAAAATGTTCAGCAACGTTTAGGTCAGGGGATGCCCCGGGCCATTCGTTTGATGAGAAGAAATCGATAGCACTTTCTCTTAGGATTTGCTGTGTTGCATTAGCCTTAAAGCAAGGTGCCTTATCGTGCAAAAAACAAACTTCGTGCGGGTCGATAGTGTTGTTTGGATCTCGAAGAAACGGAAAAACATCATTTGTTAGCAAATTCCGAAAATAATCACCATTCCATGACTCACCCTACTCCTTGAATCTCCACATCATTCGCTTGGCGGTGAAACACACGAAGATGCCAATGCAGTCAGGCTTCTTGGACAGCTCTTGATAGTGTTCATCGTCAGAAATATCTGTAATCGATAAGCTCCAGACCCTATCGTTTTGGTAATTCGGACGTCTCATAGTCCACACACAAAGAACTCGTCGCTCGGGGCAAGATGCACGAAGTCGTCTTCCACCCAATCCCGCAGGTAGTCGCAAAACCAGAGCCGGTCTTCGATGTTTAATGCGGTCTTCATCGGTTTCGGAATAACATGGAATGGCTTGATGTTTGCACGCTGACGATGTCTTTGAACCGTCGAACGAGAAATTGTTTTTCCACGCTTGGCTTTAATTTCTTGTGCAACGTTGACACAGCTGCGACGTCTTTTGCCACTGTTATTAGCAATGATGTTTTTGCTTTCCTGTGATAATTTCTGGGGCCTACCCTCAGCAAATTCGGCATGGCAGTTATCATAACCTTTCTTCCAATTGTCCGTCACCCATCTATCCGATCGGTTTAACTTGTTCGCAACCCATTTGCGATTAATAAAAGACACACCTGCTTCCATTGCCTCTCGTTATGCATTTGCACGAACCCTATCCTTGAAACGCTGCTCTTCACTGTCATTTATTAAACTAACCATATTTGTTTGATACCAATAGACGCACAATGAACTACTCTCTGCCGAAGCGTCATAAGAGTGTGCTACAACGCTGTGGTTTAAGTCGCAGCCCCCTAGCAAAAGGTTATGCACAACCCCGTACATTGAAAAGTTACAAAAAATTACATAAATGATTTATGAGCTTATTTAACATATGCATCCAAATTAACAATAATTAACAGCATCCTACAAGTAGAGTTTGATGGCTTGCTCGAAAAACGCCCAGAATGGGACACGGGAGACGAACGAGTGATTTTTCAGCATCACAACGCTAGTGCGCTTGTATCGTCCAGGAGACCATCAATACGCTGAAATGGAATCTGCTACCACACCCGCTGTATTCGCCAGACCTGGCTACCTATTGTGAAACATTGATGTGCTATTTGAGATAGGCGACCATAAAGAAGAAAGGATGTTTTGCGACTTCTTTATGACAATGCAAGCCGCATATGGTCAACATCGTCAACGTAAAACTGATCTGTTTTGGTTGGAAGTTCTGGATCACCTAACCTACAGTCTGGACTAAGTACCCTCGAAATACCACCTCTTTGGTCCCATGAAGAGATTTCAGGATAGTCAGAGGTTTAGGACGGAGGAAGAACTCAAATCTGCCGTGCACCATTGGCTGTATTCATTGTCAAGGTGCTCTGTGGAAAAATTGATAAAGACATGTAGTTTCATCTGCCCTTAGTTGTACTTTGTTTTGTAGTTCTCTTTGAAAAAAATAAATGGTGTTACTTTCTGTTATCTCTTCATGCAACCAGATTTCCAATTTTTTTGTGAACATGGGTCACGGAAACTGACTCAAAATTTAGCCATCCAGGGCCATGGCCCCTTTGGCCCTTGCCTAAATCTGATCCTAACCATAAAATTCCAAAACTGGAGATAAGTTTCTCAAAAAACCTAATTTGCAAACTAATAATCGTATATCTATACAGAGTGCATAGGATATTTGAGGACATGATGTACAACTCTTGGCAAGAAATATCGGATATTTATTTCTAGTTCAGCTAAATTCATACAAAAGCTTAAATTTCCTCAAAAATAATGGACACATCCAAAAGGGATGAAGCATAAATTGCAGAAAACACTTTAGTCTATAAATGAGTAATTAAGAGTATAAACAAAACGTCATTTATGATTGAGAATATACATTAATATAATGAACACTGTGGAAAAAAGTATAGGATAGCCTTTTGGCTTGGAAATAAATATGGGATAATGCCAAATAAACATGTCAAATATTATCAATATTTGGTAGCCCTGCCTTTTGACTTGATTATTGCCTTAATTCTTCGAGGCATTGATTCATACAAGTTTATGCATCGGTGTTCACTGATTTTTCCCCAACATTGACGAATTGCTTCTTTCAGCTCGGACTTGTTGGTTGGTTTGTACAAATCAATCATTTGCTTTAAATCCCACCAAAGATTTTCTATTAAATTTCCATCAGGACTTTGATCTGGCCATTTCATCCGTCGGATTCAATGATCCTCGCAGTATTTGGCAACAGCCTGAGAACGGTGGCACGGTGCATTATCGTCCTGAAAGACAAAATCATCCGAATCACCAAACGAATCTTCCAATGTTGGCAGAAGAAACTGATCCAAAATAGGTTGCACTGTTGACAGTGTCATTTAAAATGCACAATTTTCCAGGTCCTGCAAACGTCACGCATCCCCAAATCATTACACCCTGTGGAAGCTTTACACTGGAACTTTAAATTGTTCTCCAGACAAACACGCCGTTATTATCACCATTCCCTAAGCAAATCCTACACTCGTCACTAAAAACAACTCGTTTCCAGTCCGTCCACTGTCCACTTTGCATGGTCTTTGGCCATTGCAAGCGTTTACGTCGATGCTCGTTCGAAAGCAACGGTTTCTTCTTTGCTTTCTTGAATGAAAACCCAGCCTCGTTCAAATGGTTTCGTAGAGTCCGATCACAGACCTTGAAGCTGCATTGTTCCCACTCTCGGTTCATCAATCGGGATGTTGATTTTCGCATCCGTTTTCAGATCCGGATCAGTTTTCTATCGTCGGATGCACTTGTCTTCCTCGGTCGCCCACATCTTTTCAAATTCTGCACATTGCCACGAGAGTTAAACTTGTGCCACAGACGTGACACCGTGCTCTGGGAACATCTCAACAAAGTTGCGACTTCTAATTGAGTTTTTCCTTCTTTTAGCAGGCGGACAATTCTAGTTTTCACATCAGTAGACAGTTCTTTAGCTGGAGCCATGATACTCTAATTAGCAGAGTTTTCTGTCGTCTACTAACCTCGATAATTGTGAGCAGTTATAAAAGAATAAATAATTTGAATTCCATTTGCATATTCGCAACAAAATGTATGATTGGATGTTACTCACTGAATATATCGCGTATTTTTTTCCAACCAATCAGACTATCCCATTCTTTTTTCCAACACGTCCGTATTTATTTGCATATTTCAAAGAATCTTTTTTTTTTCTTCAATTTTTAACAGTAAATCGTATTTATAGATTAAAGTGTTTTCTTTAATATGTGCCTCATCCCTTTTGGATGCGTCCATTATTTTGGAGGAAATTTAAGCTTTTGTATGAATTTAGCTGAACTAGAAATAAATATCCGATATTTCTTGCCAGGAGTTGTAGATAGAACAAAACATCATATATGCCAAACAATGTATTCTACCCATACAAAATTAAGTGCACTGATGTAGGAAGGGTTGGAGAACAGGTTTATTCAATGTAACGGCTGTTAGCAGCAGTGACTGCTTCAATGCGAGACCGGAAGCGTTGACATACCCAAATTCAATGGTCCTTCTGGATGTTGGCAATTACTCGGTCAATGGGTGGCTTGATGTATCCAATGATATTGTGGGAATGTCGATTAGCTTGTTGTTCAACAATGCCCACATGTAATGGTCCAGGAGATCTGGTGAGCTAGGTGTCCACAATTCGTGAAAATTTATGCTACAGATTATCTGATGTGGATAGGTAGCAGGATGTAAGAGAAAATGCACAATGAAGGAAAAAGTGAATAACTGGAATGTCTTCCTGCATCTGGCTAGCATCAATTTAATAGGAAAAGAGATTTTGATTATGGTTGATATATTGATGTCTGCCCTATTACTGTTATACAGGGCGATTCGAAAGTCCCCGAACTCCAAGTTTAAAACATATTTACTACAAAACCATAAAAGATATCAGAGTATTGCTGCTTGGGGCAGTTGTGTGTGATCTTTAGAATACTCTGCATAATGTGAAAGCACCACATGACACGGTGCTTGTGTGGGCAAGAAGTGACATTATGTCAGTCATTGTTCTCACGCAAGAACAGACTCCAACTTCACTTACTTACTTACTTAATTTTCAAACCCGCTTATCCGTTAGGGTCGTGGGGGCAGCAGCCCTATGGAGGATCTCCAGCGATCGCGATCTTTCGCCATCAGGCGCATATCCTCCCCGGTAATATCCAAGCGACTCGAACCCAGATTCTCCATGTAGTCTAGCCACCTGGTATCCACCGACCCCTTGGTCTCTTACCCACCGGCTTGGAAAATAATAACTGCCTAGGAAGACTAGTTTGCGGCATCCGTATCACGTGGCCATACCAGCGCAACCGAGATCTCTCGATGCGGAGAAGTAGCAGCTCAACACCTAAAGATTCTCCTATTGTGCTGCTGTACACTCTATCTAGTAGGGTAATACCTGCCACACCTCTCAGAAATCTCATTTTGGTCGCTTGTACCCGCGATCGCACTCTTTCGGTCATTTCCCAAGCCTCATGACCATAGGTGAGAATGGGGACAAAGATAGATTTGAAGACTCCAACTTCAAGCAGGAAAAATCTTAGCAATAAGCAATGCCTTTTTCCAAATCCAAAGAACGAAGCTCTTGCACTATTCGAATTCTATCAGGCCGTAGCTTAGTAGCTTAGATGTTTAGTAGCCCTCTAGCAGGCTGAATACGAGGCCCCTAACCCTTGAGACAACCACTGAAGTGACTTCCGCAGAGAGCGGTGCAGGGAAGCTTGAAATTTTTATCAGAAACGTGGTCATCACCGTGACCCGTTGGGCACTTTTCGCTTATCATATGCACTGCCTATAGCCTGTTTCACAATTACAGTTTGCAGGCAGAAAACAGGCGGATGCGGACCCCGCAACGCAAGACGAAGATTTTTCCGAACGGACTGCCATTTCACAATTAGCCGAATTCGCCCACATTGCTCTCCGCACCTGCTTTATGGGTGGAATTTTCAATTCAAGCTGCTTCTGAATTTAGCGGATTCCGCAACTGCGTTGTGAGTGGATTTTTAATTCAAGCGGATCCACAACTGCTTCAATCAATCAGAAAACGTCAAGTTATGGCACATTTTTGTTGCCATATTGGGCAAACACAGACGTTGATGTGAAATTGGCATTTGAAGGTAATTTAAAAAATACTGCTATCAAAAACAGCCTTCGCCTATGAATGCGACGAAGGTCGCTGCGAGATGCCATTTTGAATGACGTCGATCTCGTTTGAGAATGAACCAATCAGAAGACAGTTAATGCGGCCGCGGATTTAATTGTGAAATGGAAACAGAAAGTTGCTAAATCGCCTGCTTCGCGAGCGGAGACACTAATATACGCTTCCTTGGTGGATCCGCTAGGGCTAATGCGGGCGATTTGTGAAACAGGCTTATCTCTTGAAACCTGTATACAAGATCATACACAGTTGTTTTCCCTGGTAGAGTATATGAGCATCAGGGAACTGCCGTTGAAAGTGCTGAATGCAAGGTTGATACGATTTTTCCGCAAAATAAACTTCTAAGAATGTAAACAAAATACCAAGGGGCCAGATACTGTGGATGGACATCAAATTAAGGAGCACTGAGAAACCACTAATCCACATAACGAATCTTTATTGTGATGGATACGCATTTCAGATTCTTCAGCATCTGATGGAAGCTTTAGATCAGATAAAAACTTTGTTTCTCTAACTAAGATTCTTCCATCGGATCTGAAGAAGGCAGCGTGGCTGCTGAAATACGTATCCATTGCAATAAAGATTCGTTACGTGGATTAGTGGTTTCCCAGTTCTCCTTAATTCTAAGAATGTGATTCTGTTCTTGCATAAGAACCATTACCTTCCTGCAAGAACCTACGCCTGCGCAACTGTCGTTTCACGTGGTGTGCTTTCTTAAGATCACACACAATTACTACAATCAGCAATATATGGTTATCTTCTACGGTTTTGCAGCAAATGCTAATGGCATCAGATTTGGTTTGTTTTGTTTGGTATAACGTCCTCAACATCATGAGATATATGTTTGTTTGGATACTCTTCGTCTCACTTCTCAACCATGACCTTTCTGGTAAGGGTGACCCTAAAGTAGCCGTGCTACAACCAGCATAGCTCACAGAATCCCTGAAGCACTCAAACCCCTGACCCACGGTAAGGGGGCATCCACTCAGGGTAAGCCAAGCTCTTCGTCTTCAAATCTATCTTTGTCCCCATTCTCACCTATGGTCATGAGGCTTGGGTAATGACCGAAAGAGTGCGATCGCGGGTACAAGCGGCCGAAATGAGATTCCTGAGAGGTGTGGCAGGTGTTACCCTACTAGATAGAGTGCACAGCAGCACAATAAGGGAGTCTTTAGGTGTTGAGCCGCTACTTCTCCGCATCGAGAGATCTCAGTTGCGCTGGTATGGCCACGTGATACGGATGCCAATGCAAACTAGTCTTCCTAGGCAGTTGTTATTTTCCAAGCCGGTGGGTAAGAGACCAAGGGGTCAGTGGATACCAGTTGGCTAGATTACATGGAGAATCTGGGTTCGAGTCGCTTGGATATTACCAGGGAGGACATGCGCCTGATGGCGGAAGATCGCGATCGCTGGAGATCCTCCATAGGGCTGCTGCCCCCGTGACCCTAACGGATAAGCGGGTTTGAAAAGTAAGTAAGTAAGTATAACGTCCTTTACAACTGCTATGGTCATTTCAGGACGGCGTTATAGGGGCCGCAAATTTTGCCTCGCAAGGGTTCTTTAACAACTACATGGGACCAACGGCTTTACTTCCCTTCCAAAGGAAGTGTGTGATATCAGGATTTCCCCCTGAAAAATCCTCGTTGTCCTCGGCCAAGATCGAACCTGCGTACTTGGGCATCACAGGCGATCACGCAACCACTGAGCTACCGAGGCTCTACAATACCAACAATACCTACTTTATTAGGGCCCTTACGAATCTGTAAATAACCTAAAAGATTGCACTCAAGAAGGTATTGCGTTTTAAACTTGGAGTTCAGGAACTTTCGAATCACCTTGTATAAATTTAAGGATGTGGTATGAGAAAACTATTAAGAATA
>JAHWFO010078668.1:349422-389029 GCA_023313115.1 Rhysida immarginata | reverse complement strand
TGTACAGTAACAGTAAACTGTGTTAACAATTTCTTGAATTCTTCCCATAACACAGAAAAAACCAATGTTCGTAATTTTTTCTGTGTAATGGAAAGAATTCAACAAATTGTTACTCTGTAAGATAGGAAATTATTCCAATGCTGCTATATGTTTAACAGCCAGATCACGTATGAATGACGTCCATCCTTATAAACAGCCCTAACCAAGATTCCTCACACATTCTCGATTGGGTTTAAATCGGGACTCAATGACGGCCATTCTAAAACAGGGATGTGCTTTTGATTAAGCCATTGTTTTGTCGATGCTGATGCATGAATTGGAGCATTGTCTTGTTGAAAAACGTAATGCTCTCCACCAATACGGACAGCGTGTGGGAGTAAATGTTCGTTAAGCATCTCTTGATATGCCGTAGAATTCATTCTGCCATTGACGATTGCAAGTGATGACTTTCCGTTCATGCTGAAGCTACCCCAGATCATCAGGGAATCACCACTCTCTTGCTGAGGTATTGTTCTTCATGGCATAGGTCGTGCCAATATCGCTGTAGTCCATCTGGATTGAATTTTTTTTCGTCACTGAACATGACATGTTCTCACTCCTTGTCCCAGGTCATGTGATCTTTGGCCCATTGTAGACGTTGTTGCAGATGTGTTGCTTTGAGGGCTGGTCGTTGTTTGCGTTTCATGAATTTGATGTTTTTGTCGCTTCTTAAAATGCGATGCACACTTGATTTGGAGATTCATGATCCAATTCTTGGGATATTGTACGTGTTGAGCAATTTTTGTGGGTAGCTAATCGCACTACTTCTCGTCAAGTACGGCTCGTTGCCTTTTTCTTGCGGCCACTTGCGTGTTTGCCGCTTGCAATACGTTTCCCTTTCAAATATTCATTAACTGTCGATCTTGCACGACCAATTCTTCTGGCTATTTCAGCTTGTGAAAAACTTGTAGGACTACAAGTAGAGTTCCTTCTATCTGTCTATATGGAACTTCCATGTTAATAAATGTTAAGACTGGGGGGTTTGTTATTTCTTACGTGCCTGAATGTTACACACATAATAGCAACATTGCGATAAATGCCTATTTTGTACAGTAACAGTAAACTGTGTTAACAATTTGTTGAATTCTTTCCATTACACAGAAAAAAACCAATGTTCGTAATTTTTTGGGACGGACTGTAGTTGTGTATCTTAGTAGTGGTAACAATGGGTGGAAGGGGGGAAGGGTACCTGTCACACTTGAATGCACTCGTATACTCTGCAACATTTGAAGACATTGTCGTCATCATCATGCTTCTTAGCAGTTAACACGTTCTTGCTGTTGTTCTTCGTGCAGAACACAATACTGAGTCTAATTTTGGAAAACGTTTTTGTAGTCTTCTTTATTGACGGTCCGCTATAATAATTCTCCTCGGGGGAATTGATTTCTTGTTGAAGTATGTTTTGGAAGTATCCATTGCCTAGGATAGCAAATACTTGCTGAAGTCGTGCATTTTACGACAGGTTAACCTTGCAATGATCAAGTACGGGCAGCGATCAGATGGATTGGTCTAATCTCCCACACTGATCAGATGCATTGGGAGATACGAGGCCTATGAGAAAAGTATCCGACTTTATTTTTTTTTTGCGAAAACTGATGGATTTGGATCACGTGCGTTTGCACGAGCCGACCTCGAACCTTTGTGCGTATGCGTGAATTTTTTCCCGACTCTCAATAGCGTCAGTTGCTGGCAATCGGCATTAGAGGGAGGTAGTGTGTTGTGTTCTCGTCGGTTTTTGATTTGAAGGAAAATGACGAAACGACTGGAGCAGCGTTACTCCATCAAATTTTGCCGGAAACCATTCGGAAGATTCAGACGGCTTTCGGTGACGATGCTATGGGCATCACACAGATTAAGGACTGGTACAGTTGTGAAACAACCAGGTCATTGCCAAAGTGAACGCTGTGGTGATGCGGGACCGTCATGTGACTATCCGAGAAGTTGCGGAAGAAGTGGGCATCAGTACGTTTTCGGCACATTTCATTCTGTCCGAAGATTTGGCCATGAAGAGAGTGGTGTCTCACAGGACATGCTGGCCTCCACAAACAGTGACCTTGACTTCATGAACACCATAATCACTGGTGACGAGTCCTGGGTGTACGGGTACGACCATAGCATCGTCACTGAAAGCCTCCAAATCAAAAACCGACGAGAGCACAACACACTACCTCCCTCTAATGCTGATTGCCAGCAACTGACGCTATTGAGAGGCGGGAAAAAATTCACGCATACGCACAAACGTTCAAGGTCGGCTCATGCAAGCTTGCACGATCCAAATCCACAATTCTATAGCAAGCAATTCTGCTGTTTCTAGTGTAAGGTTTTCTTATTACATACCCATATCATTATAGCCCCATCAGCAACCTGAACATTTTTTTACAGAGAATAATATCCCAAACGAATACACTCATTCACAAAAAGTCATGGCACACCCCTCCAATCAGGTTCCTTGTCCGTAATGAGACTGATCCCGCTGCTTCCATTCTTGGAATGCAGGTGCACAGGGCTCGCACAATCATTGTAAGCAAAACTAGCTGCAGAAATGATAGCACACCAAGAGCTATCCGCATTTGAACGGGGGATGATTGTTGGTGCCAGATGGATGGGTGTCTCGATATCAGATGTAGCCAACACCCTGCACTTCTCCCACACAACCATTACAAGGGTCTATCGAGGGTCACCCATGTCGGACAGTGGACAAGCCGCCCACGCCTCATTGATGACCCAGCTTGCAACTGCTGACTGAAGGGTGACAGCGGGCCAAATCACCATGCGGTAAACCTGGGACATCCCGCCACTGTGTCCGTGACGACAATTCGCTGAATCTTGGCAGTTGCGGGCTTTGAGCCAAAGCCAACTAGAAAGACAGGCCCAGACGTGGAGAAGTCACCTGACCATAGAAGTCCGAATAGCAATGTAACCGTCATTGTTTCCATTTTGATTTTTAACAATCAGTATTTTTTCGTTTGTTGAAAACAATGAAAGTTTGAGTGTGGGTCAGGTGACTTTTCTGCGTCAGGGCCTTGTATTTCTCGTTGGTCTCGCTTTGGGCCAACCAACATTGACATTGGACCGCTGAGGACTGGCGAAGAGTTGCCTGATCTGACGAGTCACGGTTTCAGCTGAATTGGGCCAATGGTCGTGTCCGTGTCTGGCGCAGGCCACACGAAGCTATGGACCCCGCTTATCACGTGGAGACTCCATACTGGTCTGGGGTGTTTTCTCGTGGAATGCAATGGGTTTATTGGTGCATCTGATATCCACTCTGCGTGCTACTTCCTACATCGATCTCCTTGGGGACCACCTGCACCCCTTCATGAATGTTTTTACACCCTGGGCGACGGCATCTTCCAGCAAGATAATGCGCCTCCACATACGGCCCCAGTGGCTGGAGGAACATTATTTGGCTACCGACTTCATGACAATGATTTGGCCTCCACGTTCCCCAGATTGCAGTCCCATTGAACATTTGTGGAACGTCATCGTACGATCTTTTGGGTCGTCACCAACACAACTGGAAAGTACAGCATCGTTGTGGAGTGCAGTGGAGGCGGCATGGCTTGCAGTGCCTGTGGATGTGTTCCGGGGACTGGTAGACTCTCTTCCATGATGGGTCACCACCATTATTCGGGCACTGTACTTATTCCTTCATTGTAAGGTTAACCTGTCCCGAGCTATAGATGAACGTTACCATAGCCTAAGAATTTTGAACTGGTGAATACAGATGTACAACCCTAGCGTCAATGAACTTCGGACACCTACAGAATTTTGGATAAGTACAACGAAACTAATTGTAAACAAATGAAAATTACTTTATTGAGTGCACAGAGCTTTAGTACAACTGTCAATAGCATTTTAACATAAGAATTAAATAAGCGACTTTTTGTAATGTTCCGTTTTCAACACGTTGCAATGAACTTCGTACACCGTACCGTTTATTGCACATTACCACTGAGTGGCGTCACCTTTCCGAAGAATGACGCTCCGAAGTCGTTGAGGCATACTGGACACTAACTTCTGCGTTGTTTCTACTGGAATTTTGTCCCACTCTTCGGAAATACACGCCCGCAACTGCTGCAGTGTTCAAGGCTTCCACTGTCTGGCTTTTCACTTTAAAATGCGCCATACATTTTCAATGGGTGACTGATCTGGGCTGCAGGCAGGCCAGTCAAGCACCCTGAAACGCTGCTGTTGTAGCCAAGCCTTGGTGTTCCGAGCAGCATGAGGCTTCGCGTTGTCCTGCTGAAAGATGCTTGGTCTTCTATTGAACAACTTTTGGCGGGATTGGCGCAGATGCTGTTGAAGAATGTTTATATAGGCAGCAGAGTTGATAGTGCCCTCGCAAAAGTCAAGCGATCCTGTCCCGGCTGCACTCGTGCAGCCCCACACCATCAGCGATGCAGGCTTCTGAACTTTCCTCTGGTAACAGTCGGGATGATTACTTTCGTGCTTGGTCCTTAGCACCTTGCGACCGTTGTTGCCATACATCACTGCACAAGTGGACTCGTCGGACCACAGAACACTATTCCACTGAGCAAGGGTCCATTTTAGATGGGTTCTGGCCCATGCTATCCGGCGACGCTTAGCTATAGTGCTCATAAATGGCTTCCTCTTTGTAGCGTATAAGTAATAGTTGCATCTTCTGATGTAACGGCGGACTGTGCTTTCGGATATGGGTATATGAAAATATTCTCGAGCCCAAACAGTCATTTCACTTATGGGAGCATGCCTGTTTTTCACAATGTAACGTCGAAATACTCGTAGGTCCCTAACATTCAATAATCGCTGCTTGCCTGGTGCAGTCCCTGGTTCTGTTTTCCCGATTTCTCTGAAACGCTTGATGATCCCATTAAGAGTAGAGAGAGAGTGGAACTGATAATGCATGGGCAATAGCTCGCTGGGATTTGTTATTCTGGAAGTGCTGTATAATTTTTTGCCGTATACACGTTTCTACTGGCTTACCACGTCCCATGGTTAAAAACAACACGAATACTGTGCTCTGTCGCGTGGACGGTGCTTTTAAAGCCTGATGCAAAGCATTCGGGGCGTTTCTACAGCCTTCAGGAAAGTTCTATATGCTGGCGACCCCTTGTGTACGAAGTTCTTTGAAACCTGTTGACAACGCAATTTTACGTAGAATTGAATGACAAAATATGCTTTATACTTCAAGGTTTGGTGTCCCATGACCCCTGAATTCTATAGAGAATATCTGTGCTGTCGAACATGCAAAAAGTTGGTAAGTTGGGAGAAAATGAAATCAGGAAACATCCACATTTAAAATTCTACTGTTTCCTTATATTTTTTTTTTCATTTCACGCAGTTGTTATATGTAATGAATCCAAATAAATTCCGTGCTTGTCAATTTCTCATTCGATACCATGAAAGAAGAAGCGACAAAATAATTGTTTTCTCCGATAATGTGTTCGCATTAAAACACTATGCTGTTAAGATGGGAAAGTAAGTACTTAGTCAATATGCAGTAATTGGTGTCTCAGATCTTCGGGATCAAAATTCTATATACGAGGGGGGGTGCACGAGCGTCAAGATGAATGAACGTCAGGATTTAACGGACATCCAAAAAGGGATGTAATAGGTTATTGCAGCAAGGGTGGCACCATTCGGAAACTGCACGATTTATGAACTGTTGACGGTCCGCTGTAGTGAAGGTGTACAAAGAGTGGACAGCAGGGATAGAAATCGCGTCCCAACGCCATCACTGTAAAGGGTCATGAGCCATCGATCGACGGGGTGAGCGGCGCCTACAACGACTCGTAAAAGGTGACAGGAGAGCCACAGTTTATCAGCTGAGAAGATTTTGCTTACAGTTTTTAAGGATATCCAAGCCATCCTATTCTCAGAGTTCCTACCTCGAGGGTCAATTGTCAATGCTGCTACCTATTGAGAAACATTGAATAAATTGCAGCGCTTTAGTCAGGATAAGTGACCAGAAGCGATGTTCGACTTCTTCTTGACAAAACATACCCGCATGTGGCCAACGTCATCAAATCAAAACTGGTCCATTTTGGTTAGGATTTTCTGAACCATCCAGCCTACAATCTTGGACTACTATCTCTTTGGTCCCATGAAGAGATTTCTGGGTGGTCAGAGGTTTGAGACTGACGAGGAACTCAAATCTACTGATTGGCCTCGGTGGCTCAGGGGTTGCGTGATCACCTCTGATGCCCGAGGACGCGGGTTCGACCCCAGCCGAGGATGACGAGGATTTTTTCAGGGGGAAAATCCTGAGATCACGCACTTCCTTCGGAAGGGAAGTAAAGCCGTTGATCCCGTGTAGTCGTTTGCCGGCTGCACGTTAAAGAACCCTTGCGAGGCAAAATTTGCGGCCCCTATAACGCCGAGCTGAAATGACCATGGCAGTTAAAAAGGACGTTAATACCAAACATACCAAACCAACCAATCAAATCTACTGAGTGCCATTGGCTGTATTCACAGCCGACAGTTCTATGAGCTGGGCGTTCTGAAACTGGTGTAGCATTGAGATAAATGCCTAAATCGTCAAGGTGCATATATAGATAAAGACTTGCAGTTTCAGCGGCACTTAGTTGCTTACCTGAATGTTTTATAATTTTCTTTGAAAAAATAAATGGCGTTATTCTCCGATATCTCCTCGTATAACACAATTAGGGTGTCCATTTAAGGGTTGTGGGGATCCTTTAGGATTTTAGGCATGAAAGGGGGTCACATGCCAAGAAGTTTAAAAATACTTCTTTCGGCGAAACCTTTGTGGCTCCACAGTTCAAACATGTTTCTTTTGAACAGTCCTCGTGTATTTTTGTATCGTTTACAGGAACGTTCTATGCACACATAACTTGTTCAAGATCTTGTCGTGCCTGAAATATGATTTTATAGCCATTGGTTCCCTCTCTCAAAATGCTCAATTTACAGTCTTATACCATCTGTAGAATTTTGATCCTAAAGGTTTGAGACACCTTTTATCATCCGTAGGAAAAATTATATCACTCTTATTATAGCGGAATATGCAAATTAATTTTCTTTCTTGCAGACCTTACATTTATGGGCCAACCTCTCAAGGGGAACGAATGCAAATCTTACAAAACTTTAAATATAATCCGAAAGTCAATACTATATTTGTGTCGAAAGTTGCAGACACGTCTTTCGATTTACCCGAGGCAAATGTTCTCATTCAGATTTCTTCTCACGGAGGATCCCGACGTCAGGAAGCCCAGCGTCTGGGTCGAATTCTCCGAGCAAAAAAAGGCACGACCTCTTGCTAATGTTATATTTTTTGTGTTTTATTACGAGGGTAGCCCAGAAAGTAATGCACCACAATTTTTTTCTTCATATACACGAAAGAATGATGTTTCTTCTACGCTTCATATTTTCCCACATAATCTCCGTCCCATTTTATGGCCTTCCTCCAGCGAAACACAGGGGGAACCAATCCTTGTTCTGTTCATGCAGCCATGTCTTCACTGTGCGAATGACTTCTTCGTCATCCTCAAAATGTCTTTCACGAATGAGATTCTTCAATGGCCCAAACAAGTGAAGGTCTGAGGGCGCTAGGTCAGGGCTGTAGAGTGGATGAGGTAACACTGTCCAACCCTGTTTCGTGATGTGTGAGGACGAGCGTTATCGTGTTGAAGCAGACAGTCAGGTGGGTTGTTATGGCGTCCAAGTCGCTGGAAGCGCTTCTCAAGTTTGGTTAATGTGTTCACATATGCCTCGGAATTAACGGTGCTGTCTCTCAGCATCACATCAATGATGTGACACCATCACAATCCGAAAACACAGTGATCATGACCTGAGCAGCAGAAGCAGTTTCTTTGAATTTTTTCTTTTGCGGAGAGTGCGGATGGCGCCATTTCATCGATTGTCGTTTTGTTTCATCATCTGTCACAATCCGGGACTAGAAGGCTTCCCCCTCGCTTGAAAACGTTGCAGCAACTCAGAAGAAATGTTTTTTCTAAGAGCTTTGTGTTCCTCCGCAAGACAGTGCGGAACCCCATCATGAACATGTTTTTGTGTAATCAAGAGCACGGATGATATCACCCACACTTCCTTTGCTGATTGACAGCTCCAGCGCCAATTGCCGAGGCGTTCTGCGTCGGACCTGACGAATGAACGCATCAGCACGCTGCATCTTATGAGGTGTGACAGACAAGGATGGCCGCCCCGACCGCGGCAAATTTTGGAGCTCTGCCAAACCGCTTTCTGATGGCCTCACCCTCTGTGCCCAGCGACGAACCATAAGCATTTGTGAATGTTTCCAACTGTTTCTTGCTCCGCAGTGAAAAATTCAATGCAATGACAACACTATCTGTCGGAAGAAACTGAAACTTTGCGTGCGCACTCTGAATACTTCATAGAATGCATGTCTCAAGTTTCGCATTCATACCATTGTTGGGGACGGAGAAAAAAATTGTGGTGCATTACTTTCTGGGCTACCCATGTAGATCTAGTCAAAAGATCATTTGCTGACTTCTGATTTGTTATATTTGCCCGCAGGTGCTATTGCTGAAGAATACAATGCGTTTTTCTACTCCTTGGTTTCTCAAGATACAATGGAGATGAGTTATGCCCGTAAGAGGCAACGTTTCTTAGTGAATCAAGGTTATAGTTACAAGGTTATTACAAAATTGGCCAAAATGGATGAAGTAAGCCAGCAAAATTCATGGTTTTTGCGAGATTTTAATGTTCGTCGTCGTCCAAACCTTGTTTGATGATAGAAACTTCTTTGGCTATTCGTAGGAGGATTTAATGTACAAAAGTAGAGAGGAGCAGTCACAACTTTTAAGTCAAGTTCTCGCTGCTAATGATACAGATGCGGAGGAAGAACGTGTGGCAGGCGAAATTGGATCTTCCAAACCTCAAGTTTGTATCTCATTGGAGAGCTGCTTTCTGTATATTTTTAATGTTTTATTTACATTTCAAATTAAGTGTCTAGAAATGAAATTGGTAGTGACCTTACAGTATAACAGAGACACATCAGAGTTTCCAACTAGGGTAGACGAGCGTAAGGTACACAGGAAAGGGGTAGGGGAACGAAAAGAAACTCGGAGGCCAAGGAAAGAGAGGAAATTGGAGAGGCGGGAGAATTGGGGGCCAAAGTATAATAGAGAAACCCACTTTTGTCGGGTTATATCTGGGGGTGGGGGACTCGGGCTAACGATAGAACGTCTGCGGCGTTGAAGGATACGGGAGAAAGTAGAGAACGATAAGCCGTTCATACGGCGAGGGCGCGGATGATACGGAGTTTCGAGGTGCGGGAAGGGGAGCTGAGGGGTAACTTTAGGGCACGTTCAATGAAGAAGCGTAGGGAGGCGTGTTTGTTGACTGGGGGGTGTGAGGAAGAACGGTGGATTAGATTTACGGAAGACAGTGAACGAGAAAGATTTAATTTCCTACTTTAAGTGTTGAGCCGCTACTTCTCCGCATTGAGAGATCTCAGTTGCGTTGGTATGGCCACGTGATACGGATGCCAATGCAAACTAGTCTTCCTAGGCAGTTGTTATTTTCCAAGCTGGTGGGTAAGAGACCAAGGGGTCGGTGGATACCAGGTGGCTAGACTACATGGAGAATCTGGGTTCGAGTCTCTTGGATATTACCAGGGAGGACATGCGCCTGATGGCGGAAGATCGCGATTGCTGGAGATCCTCCATAGGGCTGCTGCCCCCGCGACTCTAACGGATAAGCGGGTTTGAAAAGTTAGTAAGTAAGTATTCTGGGGATTATATTGAGGGATTGTATCATTGTGATCATTATTAAATTTCCAACCTTCATACTTTAACTTGAACGTTAAATTTCAAATGAAGAAAGCACAATTGTAAGAAAATATTGGTATATGATGTTTAATTTTAATTTCAGTTTTCACGACGTGTTGGCAACATGAGCTCGTTATCAGGAGCTGATGATTCAGTGTACATGGAGTATCGTGGTGAAAAGGGAAAGGGTGGTGCCTTCAAACATCCCTTGTTTAAGCGTTTTCGTCTTGGCAAATGAATCTTTAAAATATAGCAGTGTATACTGCGGGTAAGTCATGAACGTTGTTTTATAAATGTCGTGACCAACCAGCGAGTCAAACTGTGATAGTGGTTAAGTAGATAATGAAATCAATGGATGTAATGTTGATTTATTTATATTTGTGTAAAATGATTTTTTTTAATTTTTATAATAAAAAATTAAAATGTTTTTTCATATTTGTCAAATTATTTCATTGTTCATCGTTCATACTCATACGCTCTTCCCATTATTGGAATTGTGTCCATATATGCAGGGTGACAAGTACGGAGGGTTGATTCAGATAAAATGAGACGACTTTAAACGCCGCGTATGACCTTGACGGAATGTGATTTGCATGATGCGTCCACTATTCATGGGGATTAGCTTTGTATACACTTGTTGCTGATATTTGGGACATTTCGTGCCGAAACATGGCTTCCAAAATCGCAGCTTTTTGGGAAGGGTATATGTTTGGCCTTTCCGACGCTAACTTGAGTCTTTCGTGCATTGTCGAATTATGCAAACAAAATGGTATTGTGGTATCCAAAGCTACTGTGGGTCGAATAATCAAAAAGAACAAATTGCGACCATGAACGTGGACGAGCAGAGAAGCAGACCAGAAACAAGCCCCAGCCGACACGCCCAGCTCATGTGGTGCGAGAAATCCGGTCTGAAGTGCTGAAAGAAAATCCCCCCACACAGAGAAGTCTTGCCCAAGGAAAGGTATTTCACAGGCAACAGTCTCCAGAATAATTCATGACAATCTTGGGCTGGAGCGACGTCATAAAGCGCGCGGTCACAGACTGTCGACCAGGCACGTGCAGGAACGATTCACCAACGCCAGAAAACTGTATGAAAACCATCTCGCAGGTGACCGATGGAAGTGGGTTGTCTCCTTGGATGAAGCTTGGGTGTACCTCGATGACACCAACAAACCCAGGGCAATTTACTATCGCGAAAGAGGGGGCAAGGCCAGGTCCGATTTTGTCCGAAGGTGCAAGGAAAAGTTTGCAAAGGGCTTCATGGTGGTTGCCGGATATTGCTCACGTGGACTGCTCACGATTCGTTGAGTTCCTGGAAACTGTATAATTAGTGTAGCTTACTTCCAGAGTAATTTAATGGACAGCATATATCGGCAGGATATCCCACGTCTGTACCCTGGTGAGCAATCAAAAGTTTGGATCCACATGGACAATACATCAAGCCACACTGCCAAGTCATCTGTGGCTAACTACAGGAAGATGGAACAGGAGACGGGCATACGAGTTATTCTTCTCTCATGTGCCTGTAAAATCTCCTGACGCATCACCGATGGATTTTTGTGGTTTTGGTCTCCTGAAACGACGGCTCGGAAGTCTCCGACCAAGAACCGTCGATGGGCTATGGAAAGTGTGTCAGCAGGTGTGGAACGAACTTCCCATGGAGTCCCTCGAACTCAGCCTACTTCAGTGGAAATTACGGTGCCGGGCGATAGTCCAACAACGTGGCTCTCGCATCGAACACAACCGATGGTGGCGCCATGGTATTACAACATCGTAACAGAACTGCAAAGTCATCTCATTTTATCTGTATTCAGCTATATGAAAAAACTTGATAACTTTTGAACAATTGGCGAGATTCAGTTAGAAGTTGGCAGTTGAATGCAGGGGCATGTTGGGATTTGATGTGAATATGGTTTGGTTTAGCGACGAAGCACACTTTCATTTGGACGAAGCAATAATGCAGAACTGAAAATCCCAGTTTCGCAGTCGAGAAGTCCCTCCACCCCAAACGGATAATTGTTTGTGTGCAAGTCAAGTCGCTGAATAATTGGTGCGATATTCATTGAAGGCATGGTGACTGCTGAATGATATGTCAGAATTGTAGAAAACGATCTCATTATCCAAAGTGATCCAGATTTCGAAAAGATTGGTTCATGCAGGGCAGAGCACGACCCATCGGACCAATGGGGACCAGTGTTTGAAGTCCTGGAAGAGCACTTTGGAGAGTGTATTCTGGCTTTGGGGTACCCAGAGGCCACTGAATGGGAATCGCTTGGCCGCCATATTCTCCTGATCATTTTTGTGGGGCAATATTAAAGACAAAGTTTACACAAATAACCCCGAAACCATCGCTGAGCTCAAAACAGCCATTCAGGAGGTCGTCAAAAGCATCGATGTCTCGACACTTCAGCGAGTTTTGCAGAACTTTGCTCATCATATAGTGCCTGTGGCTGCTATACACTGGAAACATCGGTCATACAGGTGTTGAAAACATTTCTGGAACCTTTCGGTCATACCTCAATTCGGCAGTAACATTTGTCTGGATATCATCAGTTTCCCCTTTCATTACTTGTTTCCCCATTCGGGGCCGTACTCTGTGGATCTGTGCAGTAGACATTCCATCATATCACGGTCTAACGCTTTCTCCATTGCAGTCTTTCCAGAGAAGTTTGTAAAAGGAGACCTGGCAATATGGATAAAGTCACTTTTACTTTTATCTGTGCTTTCGGATTTGAAGATGTGCTATTATTGTCTCAGAGGGCGCTGCGTTAGTTTCCGTTTGAATGTTATGGTTTCGTTTTTTCAGATGTCTTCGATGAACTCTGATTATCAGACGGCATTCAAGTGTACTTTGCTTTGCCGTGCAAATCTCCCCGACGATTTCGGCATAATTTAGCGGGACGACATTCAGTGCACGAAAAGGATTGCTCGTAAATGGATATGACAGATACAAGCATCGAGGTAAACTTTGCACTTTCGTATCGTCGATGGTCGTTTCTGTCGTATCCATTTACGAGCAATGCCTTTCGTGTATTGAATGTCATCCTGCATTCGATATGTGATGCTCGATTATGCCGAAATTGCTGGGGAGAAAAAGAATTGTGGTTTTTTTAAGTATTAATGTGTACCAGGGATAAGGAAGGGAAGTAAAGAAGTGAAGGGGGTACGTTAGGGTTTAGTAATAACAATGCGTTAGTGCACATTGATGTCATGTACGAATTATACTTTGTTTCGGCCAAATATGTGCCCGAAACACGTCAATTCAGCCACGTATGTCCCCGAAACAACCAATCCAGCCACGTATGTGCCCGAAATACAGAAATCCAACCATTTGGATGATTTTCGGTGATAATCATGAAAATTCGGCAATGCTTGCTCCCAGGTATGTGCCTGAAACATGTCAATTCAGCCACTATGTGCCCAAAACACGTCATTCCAGCCACGTATGTACCCGAAATACAAAAATCCTCCCATTTCGGTGATAATCATGAAAAATTGGCAATGCTTGCTCACGAAACAGGTCATTTCCACCACATATGTGCCTGAAACTCGTCATTCCAGCCACGTATGTGCCCGAAATACAAAAATCCAACCATTTGGGTGATTTTCGGTGATAATCATGAAAATTCGGCAATACTTGCTAACATAGAACCAGATGGCATGATGATCGAAGTTTGAATGGTAAACTGAATTCTACACTGAATTCTCATTACATACGTTTGAATAGGGAGTGCAAGTGTGACGTCAGTCCTTGGAATTCTTCAGTCACGTGACTCGATTTGGTTCCAAACAAGTCTTCTCGCTTCGGGATTTAACATGGTTCCAACGTAGGGATGGAATAAAATCACTTTGTATAAGCCCAGTGTTTATAACACATTTTAAGATGTGAAATTGTTTAGTTCCTCACTGCTCAAGGAGGAGCCAAAACAGCGATTTAGACATCTATCGTTTTCCCAAAGAAAGAAAGATCCGCGAACGATGGCATTCTTTTGCTAAGTGATTAAAAGTGATTAAAAAGCTTTCTAATATTAATGTATAAATTATATAATGTGATTAAATGTCTTATTAATAGTATAAATTACACAAATTAACATAATAATTTAAGAGATGTCATTTTTACTGGCCGCCCGTTTCAACGTTACTAGTACGTATATTGCGTGGTTCCAATGTTTGGAACCAGCGATCCCATTTCCTAGGCTCTCGGCCCGTTCATCGCGCAAATGACGTCAGCTATGACGTAATCACTTGCACTCCCTATAGGAAACTGAAGAAATGCCAAGTCTCCCTATTTTAACGTCTCGGAGTCTTTCCCAACTTGAAACAATTTAACGTTCACGCATTGTTCCATTTTTATAATCTCCCAATCGTCTGCTGTGTTAATGGATGATACTACACGTCTGCTGTTGTCAGCTTTTAATGATATGCAGTGATTTTTCATCTGCATACCGTGGGACGTTCCGACATGTTCAAGGAGAGGTGGTCATATTAATGTGTCCCGACCCTGTAAAAGAGTATCGGGGTAATTAATAAGTTCGAAGATACTCGATGATAATGGATGATACAAATTTTCAAAATGTGTCAAATGGTTTATGTGACGGTGACTAGTTTAGCCTTTCGGTTCTTGGTTATATCATTTCTCACTGGTTTACTAGACAGGCTGAACTTTCTTTAATTTTGTAATGCTCCACCAGTTACAAAACACTTCAAAAAATGAGATCCAAAAATTTTTTATTGTAATTTATTACAATAAGAATACATATAATTTAAAAACAAAATTTAAAATTCAACAGAAGTTACATGCACAGATGACATTTTCCCATGTTTAACATTGCAGTCAAATAGTTATCCACAGTTTCACTAAACACATTATTGCATGTTTGATAGATTTTAAAAAATTCACGAAAAATAAAGTGAATTCATATGTACAAGAATATCACATAATGAGCAAGAGTATCAACTATGCTTATTTCTCAAACAATTTCAATATGAAAATGTCGTAATTCAACAAGAATCGTAATAATAACGGTTTTCTACTCACTTTCAAACTACTGGCTTAAGAGTCAACTCTCAAGAAAATTGAGCAGTGTCTGACAATTTCTTATGTGAATCAGTTCTTGATTTAAAAAAAATTAAGATTATTATTAAGGAATGCTGAGACCAGAAACCAATTGATATTAGCAGATAACCAATGTAATATCGTAAATAAATATTTTTGTAGGATTTCTTAATGCTTAAAACAGACACAAAAGTAAAATGCATTTACAGTGTAACAATGATAAGAAAAAATAATAATGCAGTCATGCACCATTTAACCTCCCGCACATTCACATTTGTTAATGTTTTTAGCACTGTGTACAACCCCGTATTTTTGCGAATATACCCCGCAGGGAATACAAGGTTTGAGGGGTATACACGAGTGCGGGTTATATAAGAGTGCAGGATATAATCACGAAAATACATTATTGTGTTATACATGGAATGCTTTTCAATGTTTTAGGCAATGTTAAATGGTGCATGCTTGTACAATTAATTATATTTCTAAAAAAATTAAGTTTGGCACAAGCAATGCTGAACAATTGTTTTTCAATAAGCTGTTACATTCTTTGGTCTTATGAGTACGTGGTAATTTTAAAATAAAACATCAGAGAGCATGTGAAATTATAATGAATAAAGTGAAAATAACATTATTATAAATAATTTCCATCATAAAAGATATTTTCATCGTTGTTAGGTATTTGCCATAAAAATACACTTTAAAAATATTTGGTATTTTCTCTCAATAGTCCAGTTAGCTTATTTATAGCGTTTCTTATGAAAAATGAAATTCTCAATTCGTTGGGGGAACTTTTTTGCAAGGCTCGTAGATTTAACATTTCACTATGGTCGAACTTGGATATCATTTTCACATCACTTAGCAACGTTTATGCATCGATTGTGTTGTTAAATTGAACTTAAAACCAAATTTGCGAGTTTTAATTTGGAATAACTGTTATTCGTGGATACTTTCTATTACAATCAACAAGTGAACAAAGTTATGCTATGTAAACCAACCAATTTATAATGGGACTTCCATTTACTGTATTTCTGCAAATATACCCCGTGGGTTTATACGCTTTTTTACATGCGGGTAATACAAGGGTGCGGGTTTTCCAAAAAAATTACATTAATTTTACCGCAGTTCCTAATATTTCCGCTCTTGTATAATACCTCGTGGGAATACAAGATGCGGGGTTTCCGAAAATTTTCTACATAAAATTCGAATTTTCAGGGGGGTTATACAAGGGTGCGGGGTATATTCGAGAAAACACGGTATAATAATTGGTTTAAATGCCTACTTATAATACAAGGTGTCCCTTTCCAAACTGAACCTGGATTTTCGTTAATGTGAAATGCGCACAAGACAATTTTGCATGTCGTGATGTATCTGCCCGTAGTTGCTTTTCACATGAAATATTATTCATGAATATCCAGGTTTAGCCTCCTCTAAAAAAGCAAAAAAAATAATGTGGAATGTGCTGCATTTATTGAAACTTTGTATGGATGAAATTAAGCATTTATAAGGTTTCAAGTCATTAAAAAAAAATGTTATTCTGTTATATATCTGTTTTGCTATGCAGAAAGTAATGCCTATTTGCAATTTTATGTGAACCAGTAGGCTCGATGTGATAATTTTACACCACAGTAGAGTAGTTCTTATAACATAACTTAATTTTGCATTTGTAGTTTACATATGGTTAGATGCAGAAACAATGAGCAGTTATCGAATTCTTAATCAATAAGCTTTTGCTGCTACTAGCAACAACCAAATGCTCGAAATCTGTATAGCGAGCCATCAATTTTGAATGCAATTTGCAAAGACGAGTGATAAAGTCTAATTTAAAGTCAAACCTCGTGTAGGAAGACCATCAAATACAAATAACCTATAAAACACAAAACATCCAATGGATATCGAAACGTGGATTTCTACTAATTGATGTCCATTGGATAAAGAGAAACAGACCTTCTGGGTGTCTAGTGAAGATCTAATATAATAAAGTGTCAATTATCTAAACCAATTGAAGCCAAGGACGTCTGGAAAATTGATTTGTTTGAATAATATGATCTCGAACTTGAGTAACGTATATTGGATACATCGCAGAAAATAGAAGAGTTCGGGGTTTCCAAAAAAAATTTACATAAAATTCAAATTTTCAAGATATTCGCGAAAATACAGCAATATAATAGGCCGAGATATATTTTGTGTTTTTACGGGCTTGGATAATCGACACTCTACTTTTGGATGATTCATCTTGGATATTGGATATCTCTTGGAGGTGACTAAGTTGTATCGGTGGTATGGACTATTTGAAAAGTACAATTTTAAAGAAAGGAATTATAAGCAGACAGGCATTATTTTCAATATATTGTTAACCCTTGTATTAAAAAGCACCTGAACATCTGATTACGTAGTCTGCGTCAGTAATTATGTCTATTAGCCATGTCAACCGTTTCTAGTATCTAGTACAGATTATCGCGAGCGATAATCTGCGGCACCTACTCCTACGAGGGAGTTTTGCGCCATCCCAGTAAATAACGACTGCTTAACGTGCCCTCCGAAGCACGGGGGGTTTCATGATGGAAGAGCTGCTGGGGATAAACGAACCAGAGGCTGTCACCAACTGCTGGAAAACCAGCTATGGCCAATTGGCAAATGGGTCAGACTAAAGTCCCCCAACAGCCGCGCCCCAAATAGCTGTCCCGCCAGCAGTGGCCCTCAAGCCCTGGCCGTTACCCAACCAGCAGCTGGCCGCGCCTGAAGTTGCTGAACTCCATCGATTGGCAAGCCAACCGACGAGACAACCAGGCCAAGGCCACCCCCATGTCAACCGTTTACTTGTTCTTCACACAACAATCAATTTTAATATTAGCATGTTCTTTCTATAATTTTTCCTCATTTGTATATACAGTATACACACAAGCACACAAAATCTTCAAGTCGAACCTCGATATCTCAAATTTCACGGGGGGGGAAAAAAAAAAAGAAAAAAAAACTACAAATATTTTTAAACCAAGAATTTTAGGTTACGCTACATACACCATTAGCAACAGAAACGCACAAACTGCACATGCTTGAGCATCTCGTAAGCAAGAGAGACTTGCCAAGGAAATTGAAAAATTTTTTCATTAATTTTTTTTGTAATGCACGAGAATCCTCTAAGTGACGTCAGATTTTTTCGTTTTGGTACAAAAAATTTCTCAATGAAACAAGTCATAACTCTCTAATGTATTTAAATGCTTTGCATTTCGCTGGCACACAGTCGAAATTCAACATAGCGAGGTTTTCCGAAAAAATGTTTGAGATAACGAGGGAAAATTACATCGAATTAAAAGTAAAAATCCAAGGAAATAAAAAATTAATGTTCGAGATGTCGAGGTTCGACTGTACTTCCTAAATTTTAGAAATAAGAAGCTCATAGATGGTTACGTTTATGATTAATGCTACAGATATGTGCATTCTATGTGTACGTGCCAATTGGAGGAAAATTGTGCTTAGTTAGCTCCGATCAAAAGTTTTAGACAAATTTGTGTGAAATAGACCAAACAAATTTTCATTATTTGTCACTCGAACTTCAAATGTATTTACTTACTCTTCGCATAACAGTATAATATCCTGGTTGGGTAACTAAAAACATGTACACATATATCCTAAATAATAAACAGAGTTAAATAACCGACAAAAATTAACTAACTTAAAGCTTAGTCTACTATAAAAGCCAAAACTTCGAAATGTTCAACTACATTATTAAAAATAGCAAAGAAAGATCTTTCAAAAACCGATTATCAGGAAATGCAAGGCTCTATTTTGTGTATTTTAAGATGATAAAGTGATTTGGGCGGACCTATAAGGACGACTATTATTAATGCACATGTTTTTCTTTTCTAACAATCGTTTGCTATAGGGCATTACCAAGGTGCAATAAATGATGCAGTTCTTTGTTTTATTACTTTAACAACTTAAACAAAGTTGTTCCACAAATTACTATTTGGTGTAAACATAAAGAATGCTACCTATAAATTAAGCAACATTGAAACATAAAGCTCTTGGGTGATGATAAAAAGAAAGGGAGAAAAAAGGCTGTGTCTTGAAAGCCGCAAGAAAAGTTAAAATCTATTTTGTTCCTTTTTGTGTCTTAGAAATTTATAATCTCTCAGATGTATCTCAACCTAAGACAGGGTTAGATTCTGAACGATCCGTGTAGTCCAACTGGTCTTTGCTATCTGGTAGGAGGATGTTAAGGTTAGAATACTACTCGTAAAGCACATTCTAGTAAATAATTTCTTTGAGCTAAAAGAAGGTACGGTAATTTTGAAATAAACACTACAACTTCCGATAGGTGTATTCCAAAAAACTTGTGAAAGCTCTACGAGGCCTTCATCGTATTTGCAAAATCAATCATAAATTGAGGTATATCTCTATTCCACAGGTTATTATAAATAATTTATTGGGTTTTGAACTTCTATGGATAACACTTGTTTGTACCAATTACATAACAAAAGATAATGTCTCGAATTTTAAAATTCATGTATCCAGACTTCCTATAGCCATAGTAAGTGGCAGAACGAGGGATTCCCATTTGGGGGGGTAGGGTAAGCTGCCCAGTTGTTGCGACTTTTTAACAAAAACATTATCTTTTATGAAACATGACATGCGATAGGAATGAAAATGTTTGTATACATTATTCCATATATTGTTAATGCAGTTTACTATTCAATTAACAACAATAGTTCATCCAGCCTAAGTTTGCACGTGATGTAAACAAAAACGAGGTGAAGTAATCCACTGGCTGATTGAGCCTTGCAACTTCCGTGTTCCAGGCCACACATGAAAATGTAGTTCACAAAAGAAAAAAGGTTGGTTTGGTTTATTTGGTATTAACATCCTTTTCAACTGCTATGGTCATTTCAGGATGGCATTATAGGCCGCAAATTTTGTCTCGCAAGGGTTCTCTAACGTGCAGCCGGCAAACGATTACACGAGACCAACAGCTTTACTTCCCTTCCAAAGGAAGTGCATGATTTCAGGATTTTCCCCCTGAAAAGATAGATCCTCATCGTCCTCGACCGGGGTCGAACCCGCGTCCTCAGGCATCAGAGGCGATCAAAAGAAAACAGGAAAATGACTTAAAGCTATAACAATCAGTTCTAAACACAACTAAAAACATTTAATGATATTAATCATGATAAAAACAAATAAATTTTGAATAAATTTACTTTGTCTTTTTAATAAATAGTAAAAAGCCCTAAATTGAATCTCTTGAGATAATAAGGGATTAGCGGATTACAGGATAGAAAGATAGGGATTCATCCCGCCTTGGAAAGCTACAGTATCAGGGAGAAGCTAAATCGATTCCTCCAATCGCAAGTGATTATTTTTGGTTTACATCTCGTTACTTTTGTTTTGTTTTATGTAGATTTAAAAACAGTGCTTCGTGATCAGTCATGCTGTCTTAGGCAAACTGTTAAGAAAGTTTATAGGTAAAAAGACACAAAGTAAGCGAATTTATAGCTGAACGACATCCTACATGACCTCTAGCCTGCACGCACGAGGACTAAAACAATACTTTTTGAAATTTTCTGCATGAGAACAATCCTAGACAACACATGATGAAAGTAGACAGCTTTGTTGACGACAATCAGTAGACTTTCAAAATGGTTATGCCATTGTAACGTCAGGTGATTGATGTTACCCTATTGTCAAATATTATATGAAATTGTTCAATAAGATGTGAGGCAACATAATTTATGAAAGAAAAAAATTTGCTGTATTTATCAAATACGTGCTGAGGTTTTTATCAGAAAAATGATAGAAAAAAGTGGTCTCAGGTTAAATTCGCGTGCAACGGGAAAAAAATGTTTTTCTCGGCACCATATTTTTATATTAATTTTTATTTATGCTGTTTAGTTTAGTATATAAATTTTGCTTTGTAGTGTATGTGATATTATCTTGATTACATTTACTGTATTCATTGAAAAAAAAAAAAATCATGTGAAAATTAAAAACAAACTGACAAACAAACTTGAAACAAAGCAGTTAATTAAGAAAACATTTAAAGAACATTAGAAAAAAATTCGGGTGTCCAAAAACCAAATGAAAATTAGTAATTAGGCAAAAACAGTGTAACAGGTCAGTACGGGCAGCTGCTGGCTTATACCGCGTTTCCACGGACTGAGTATTCTCGATTCGGGAAACTGGATTCGACAAACTAGGTTTGCGGATCTAGTTTTAGGATTCCAGCCTAGTTCCACGAACCAAGTACTAACCAAGTTTCTATTCGATTGCATTGTGGGATTGTTTGAAGCGAGGTATGCAGTGTATTGTGGGACTGTCAACAAATATGGATGCCCAACAAAAGCGTAGAATTTTGTATATTTCTCTACTTAAGCGTTTAAAATATCTACTGCTTATAAATCAACAAATTCGCTTATTAGCTTTATTATCAGCATCATAATTTATATATTTTGTGTAGAATTGCAAAACCAATCACAGCTCAGCCATTTTGCAAAGTGCAACTGCGAGTGCGAGCTGCGACGCGAAACTAGTTTCGTAGCTGAAACGAGTTCTCAGAACCAGTTTGAACGAAACGAGTTTAGATTCTATGGCATTACGGATCTAGTTACAGAGAAAAACTTGGTTCGTGGAAACGGCTTTAATAGGGGATTTAAATAATCTTCAGTATTTTGAAAAAAATAGAAGTCGATTTAAATTTGAGAATATTTTTCCCATGAAAATGGCCAAAGGGGAGGTCTGCTTAAATTCGACATCGGCATCTATTCGGGTTAATATGGTATGGAGAAATATTTATAAGTAAGTGAGGGTGGCAACAACTGGGCAACTGGATGGCAAGTGCTGGGCAAAATGTGACAACAACTGGCATTATTAGTTTATTATCTTCATATTTAATTTTGAAATGCACTATAGTAATAAATTTAATTTTTTTTCTTTAATATCTTCTCCGAACCTTCCTCTAAGTCCTGCATTGAATATTTTAAACGCAAACTTATTCACAGTAGCACTTTAGAATCAAAAAGGCAATTTTTATCCTTGAGGGTGGCAACAACCGGGCAGCTTGCCTATATTACAGCTGCTTTGATGTAGTGATGAGTCAGTTTCGATTACCGAAACCAAACTTTCGGTTTTTAGTAAAAACCGCAACCGACGGTTTTTAAAAATTTCGATACGGTTTTTACGTGATTTCACTTAAGGATGATTCAGTGAACGATTCACTAATCTTGCTTTTTTAATCTTGTTTTTTTTTAGTCTTATCGCTGAAAAATAAATTTAGCGACGATTTAAATTTAATCAGGGATGTATCAGACGTGATTATGTCATATGATTGCTCTTTTACTGGATTATCCGGAAAACAGTAGCCAATCCGGTTTCGAGATTTGGCGCTAGCTTTCCATTGGTGCTTTAAATATATATAAGCAGATAAATAAGGGTTGTGCTAGTCAGTATCATACGGACTCCAGCAGGCTGCACATCAGGGTGACCAGGCGTAAATATTTTTGAAGACTTCAAAGTTGTAAGTAGCTTTCACAGTTTTTAGGTTATCTTCTCTCTCAATTAACTTTGTTTTTAATTTCGATAGCTTAAAATCTTTCCAGTACGTAATTATTTTTTATTTTATTGAAATCAGACTAGCGTAAACTATAAACATGGGGAAGTGGTACAATTTCTAGTGAGAGACTTTTTTCTAAGGCTGGTGAAACTATTAGCAAGAAAAGAAACAGATTAAATCCAAAGCATGCAGGTAAACTTGTTTATTTAAACGTAAATGTGAAATAAAATTCTATGTTCAACCAAATATTTTGAAACTAAGACCGTATTTTTTTGTTTTAAAAACAAACTGATTCATCAAATCACCACAGATAATGTGCAGTATAGAATTTGTTAAATGTGACCCATTAAAATCTAAACACTTTACTCAGTACGGTAAAAACTAGTGATGTCAAGATCCGGATAATTCAAGATCCAGATATCCAGATTTTTTTTTCGGACCTAGGTCCAAGATCCGAGAACTGGATGTTGGTCAGAAATCCGAGATCTCTGATCCGGATCTTGGATCCGAGATCCGAAAATCGGATCCTAGACAGGAAATTGAGTATATGCAAACTTTTTCTGAAAGCATTTTATAAAAGCTTTTATTAAGTGATAGACTAGTCCTCTTAAGTCCTAATTAGTTGTAATACGCATCCAGCGAAAGGATCCGAAATCTGGATCTGATATCAGAGATCCGAAATCCGGATATTTCTAGATCCGTATTGGGATATTATCAGATCCGAATCAGAGATCCGGATCCAGCGGACATCACTAGTAAAAACCGATACCGAAACCGCGGTTCCCCCTCCCTTAAAAACCGATACCGACACCGAATCCAAAATTTTGAAACCGATTCATCACTACTTTGATGATCATCAATGGTGAAATGCTACAACACGTGTGGCCTGAATTGGATTACCGTGCATGAGATGCGACAAGAGGGCATGCAGTGAACATTTGTAGTGTTATGATATAGCTTTGACGATGTTTAGTTCTTTACATGTAGAATTTGTTGCCTTGTGTACTAAATACAGTTTATTTGAAACCTGATGAATCATTTATAATAACCTATAGTCAAAATGAAAATCAAAATTTGTCTAATCCTGGATAAGTCATTCTTCGATAATCATCTAGTCTGTAAATTACATTGAACCAAAACAAAAGTTTTGAAGAAAGTTAGGGCAGAGAAATATTGGGCTTATTTATTCTCCCATTTCAACTTCCCCTTTGCCATTTCTGAAATTTACAAAGCTAAATGTTTCGCTGACTACCTTACCTAAAATAAAATGTTGTTGCAAAAACGAAAACACATGTAGCTGCAAATTTAAAACAACCCTGTTAAACAAGATGTTAGAGGTAGCGTATTTATCTTAGTAGTTCCAGTCAGTAGTTAGTGCCCAAGTTCACATTCGGCACCTAATCTTTGTATTGATACATGATCTCCAAACGCTTGAAGAAAAAAATACCAGTGATTAAAAAATTCATCGAAAGCATATTCAAAGTGATAAACATTGCACGAAAATGTGTCAAATAATATCCGTTTACTCATTTATTTTTAGGAAAGACACTTAACCGGTATGGCAATGAAATATCTTCAAATCTGACAATTACCAGCACACAAAATTGATGGATGATTTACACCCGGCCACTATATCATAGCACTATGATTGAAACTTTCAATTTGATGATGATGAAGAATTCTAAAAGACATTCTACTTATTTTGCTAATTCCTTTTTCAGAAAATATTTATTCATTTCACACAAAAAGCCTAATCTGAAATTTTTCCGCATCAGCAAAATATTTTTTTTTCCTAGTAAAATAATCCTTCATAATTTGGAGGTGCTAAAATTTAGACTAATATAATTGCTTTCCTGAACTTGTGAGAAGAAAATATGTATATAAATTTATCTATCGTAAAATATATGCAGGAGTTGCTTAATGTGAATAGCGTAGCTCCTGGCCTCTATCAGTCGACCTCGAACAAACGGATGTTCCTTTTGTGTCCAAGGAAACAGTTTTATCGTTACATTTTAACTAATCTTTTATTACATTAAGTGCGTCTTAATACTCAGACACTTAAATCTGCAAGGATGCGTTATTATTAGTTTTCTCCGTTATTGAGGCGGTTAATCTAATTAAAGTGATATTGCTCGTTTCAAAGCAAAAGCAGCAATGATTGTGATCTAAGGAAACTTCTAGCCATGAAGCTTAATGTCGAATGGCTTTTGAAAGTCATGATTTAAAAGTCCAAAAAAATACGTTGTTTTTAAAGATTAATAGCTGCAGAATATTTCTTCGAGCCAGTGCCTAAATTACCGAAATACGATTTTTTTTGTGCTCATTTCACTGCTATAGTGAACTACAATTTCCCCAAATATGGTTCAAAGTTTATAAAACACACAATCAAACTGTAATTACAAATGATAAACATACATATAATAGTACAAAACAAAAATTAACAAAATAACGTGGCAGTGATCGCAAATGTGATAATACTTCCTTTTGTTTATTTGGTTTACTTTGTTACTATATTTTCTCATAAAGATAACGAGATGGCAG
Source organism: Rhysida immarginata (assembly GCA_023313115.1). NCBI lineage: Eukaryota > Metazoa > Arthropoda > Chilopoda > Scolopendromorpha > Scolopendridae > Rhysida > Rhysida immarginata. The sequence continues at coordinate 364,107 of JAHWFO010078668.1, read as the reverse complement.
TATCAAACCAGAAAGAAACAAGCCTTACTTATATATGTATTTTGAATAGGAATCAGAAAGCAGTCTGTAAGATTAAATGCCAAGGGCAGGGTCATTATTATTTGATCGATCGGTTAACTGAAAGTATTGCCTGTTTGTCATTTTCTTTGAAACTATTAACCCAAATGTTTCTGTATTTGTATGTTAGCTTGCGTATTTTTACAATATGCATTTACACAAAAGAATCGGAACAAAAATACCATATTTTCCTGAACATACCCACGTATAACCCGCACCCCTGTATACCCCTGAGAATTCAAATTTTACGTAAAAAAATTTTGGAAACTCCGCATCTCTTGTATTCCACATAGGGTATCCAATATACGTGATATTAGTATATCCCCTTGTATTCATCACACCCCATCTAGCAGATGCAAAAAAAAAAATTGTATAACTTGCAGGTACCGTAAATGCCCGATTATAAGTCTCCCCCGAATATAAGTCGCACCCCCAAATTTAAGGTAAATTTTGGTACAAAATTTTTTTTCCCCTTAAAATTCAAGCCATGACATCATAATTGATAATGCTAATTACATCACTGAAAAATCAAAACAAACACACTAAACGCAATGTTGAAACTGGCAACAGCTGGTATCGAAACAAACTACATCAAACATCGATAGGTAGCCCATCGACAGGTAATTTTTGCTAGGCTCAAGTAAACGTCGCACCCCTGTTTTTTTCACTCAAAATTTGGTACAAAATTTTGCGACTTATATTCGAGCATTTACGGTAATTTACAGAGACAGATGAAAAACTTTTAAAAGGGAGAACTCGCATAGTAGAAGGCCATCAATTGCCCCAGAAAGTTGTTCCAAAGTTAATTTAATAAATGGTGGGGATATTTTGAATACAGTAGAGCATCGATAGTTCGAGTTAATTGGGTTGACTGTACCATGAATTTAGAAAAACTCGGATTACATGGAAAGATTTACATTGCATTACAAGGCTTAGAGGGAAATGAAAAGTAGCTTTTATAAGCAGAGTATACATATTTTAGAGAATGTGTCCGAATGACATCACAGTGCATTTAGAGTACTTGGCAGTTTCCTGAACATCGGTGTTCAATTTGCATAAGGGTGATTCAGCTTGAAATACACAGAACCTCGAACTATCGGGGATCTACTTGTTCCGTATTATCGTGAATATACCCTGCAGAGTGGGGGATAGTTTTATTTATTTTGTCTCGATTTAAACACGCTTTCAAATTTTTCTGTGATAAATATACAGGGAGTCCAAAAAGTTCCAGAAAATAGGTAAAATTCTAATATATTTTTGTTTTGAAATACTGGATTACTCGCAGATGACTTCACAACGCCAGGTTTAAATCCAACGGGCTTTTTATTCTGGAAGATTCGCAATATGGCCCATCTACCCAGCAGGATTAAAGCCTGCTTCACAGTTACAGTTTCTGGGCGGAAAACAAGCGGATGCGGAGCCCGCAACGCAAGGCGAAGATTTTTCGCACTGACTGCCATTTCACAATTAGCGGAATTCGCCAGCATTGCCCTCTGCAACTGCTTTGCGGGCGGAGTTTTCAATTCAAGCTGGTTCTGAAATTTAGCGGATTCCGCAATTGGTTTGCGGGCGGATTTTCTATTCAAATGGATCCGCAGCTGCTTCAGTCAATCAGAAAACGTTGATTTTTGACTCATCTTTCTTACTATATTGAGCTAACGCACAGTTGATGTGGGGAAGGTCATTTAAAAAAATATTGCTGTCAAAAACAGTTTCGCCAATGAATGCGAATACCGCTGCGAGACGCCATTTTGTGTGACGTCGATGTCGTTTGGGAATAAACCGATTAGAAGACAGTTAATGCGGCCGCGAATTTAATTGTGAAATGGAAAGTTGTTAAATCACCCACTTTACGAGCGGAGATACTTGTATACATTTCCTTGGCGGATCCGCTGGAGCTAATGCGGGCAATTTAATTGTGAAACAGGCTTAAGGACGAATGCCATGCCATAGACAATCATTATGGCCCCAGGTGTTAAATAACTAGGAATTCGACGAACATACTGAATAAGTAATGTGATTTCAACTATGGTGCAGAACATTTCAGACACCCTCTATTGTAAAAAAGGATGTGGAGTTCTAAATTTTTTTCTTTTACTTAGAATTTTCAGGGATTTAAAGGGTGCAAGGCATATTCACAAAATATGGTAGTACTGTATATTATAGTAGTTTCGTGACTATACCCTGTGGATTATACACTTTCTTTTACATCTTCGGGAGGTGGGTGCGGAGAATACAAGGGTGCGAGTTGTACAATTTTTTTTTTTACATGAACGACATGCTGAATCACAATTCTATAATATTTCGGCTTTTGAAACATGTCAAAACACAGTCATGCGTAATGGATACCCTGCAGAGAGAATGCAAGGGTGACGCGTATATTCGTGAAAATATGGTAATGTCGTTATTTTTTTGTCATTTTTTTTATGTTGTAACCAGCCCCATGATATTACACAAAATTTTTCTGCTATGCAGCAGAGGGAGCATGAAAAAATGGTATATGGCACAGAAGTGCTATGAAGTAATGAAGTAAGCCATCAGAGCAACCATAATTGCATGTATCTTCCATTGTTAATAAAGGACTTAGGACCTAACAGGCATTACTTACAGCAAAACCGTTAAATATCAATAAAGAATTGAAAATGAAAGGGGAAAGTTCTGTTGGTACTCTTTTGGTTTTTATTAACATGAAAGCATAGATTGCTTTAGGAAAATTATCGTAGTTTACTGCATCAGTGGAAATCAAAACGGAACAAGTCCTTTTCCTAATACTGCATAAGGAGTAAAATATTCTTCATAATTCAGAGTTTTTCGTTTAAGTTCAGCAAATTAAGTACCAAAAGAAAATGCATGTCAAACAAAATAACGGTTTCTCCTGATTGCCTATTTTCCAAGAAAACCTGAATATGTTGCTTTGCCGCTGTTTTTACAGTATTGTACTTCAAAAACTAAACAGGTTGTGCAGAAAATGAAAATTATTTCGTTGTCATCAGTATTAAACAAGTACTGCTTTCTCAAGACTAGAAAGATTAGATTTGCGAACCTTAAAATAGACTCAACATCGTAATGTCTTAGAAGCTTTAAGAGTTGTTTTATTAAAATTACTGTACAAATTAACGAATCCCTTTTAAATTAAGGAAAGATGCGACTTCCTGCAGAAATTCTATTTAACCAATGCAAAGAGGCTATAACATAGAAATGTAGTGCTCTCAACCCCAAGCTGGCTATTGAAAACCAATTCAATTTCAAATACATTATCACAATGGCCCAAAGCTGTTGGAATCGTATTAAAAATCGTTGACACCAATAGATGCCTGGTTCCCAGCCAAGAAAGTACCGTATTTTCGCGAATATACCCCGCGGGTTATACAGTTTTTTACTTCCTGGGAGGGGTGTGTGGGAAATAAAGGGCGAGTTGTACAATTTTTTTTACTCGAATGACATGCTGAACTAGAAATTCCCTAACATTTCTGCTCTTGAAACACACAATTTATATTCGATATCCTACAGGAAATACAGGGGTGTGGGGTTTCCAAATTTTTTGTACATTAACATTCGAATTTTCAGGGGGTATACAGGAGTGCGGGTTATGCAAGGGTAAGAGGTATATTTGCAAAAATACGATAATTATCAAACTTATTAAACTACGTATTTATTTAATAAAGCTAAAGATTGTCAAAGAAAACTCGATGCCATGTTAGAGGAGTTTAGAGGACTGACCACAGCACAGCATCCTGACTCTCTGCTGACGTTGGACGTTCATTTATTTATTTATTTTTGCACAACGTTCCTCTTGCATTTTTAAATATTTAACTGTTTTATCAGACATCACTGTGAATAGAAGATAAAAAAACATGTTTTGTCGGTAATTAAATGGACATACTGACAAGTTCGTACAATAATAAGGAAAAGAAACCAACCTTTTGTTCACAAAAAGGATCTATTTGACCATTATGCATTTCAGTTACCTTATACCCATCAAAAGTAGAATACAGATAATATGAATCACGTGATTTAAACAGAGTAATTTAGACAATGAAACCACCAATACACAGAGGGTTGTTTACAAATGATTTAAATATCACCTGGTGTCAACCTTGAAGAGTGAATAACGATGCAGGATTTGTGTGACGAGCGTGATTCCTGTGGAAGGAAGGGATCAAACTCGCACACATTTACAGCAAGTTGCACGCACTGTGTGCTGACAGTGTCATGCCACATGCAACAATGTTCAACTGAGTGAGGGGATTTGAAAGTGGGAACGAAACCACTGAGAAGAGTAATACCACCTCCCAGACTAATACAGATTTCTGAGCTTATTCTTGAAAACAAGCTCATTATGTTTGATGAATTGGAATTGGAAACTAGTTTCAATCACCACACGTACTAAATCATCCATTTGAAAACAAGCTGAATTGTAGGTGCAACATTGGAGCCACGATCTGTGTTGGTGAAATGAAGAAGCCCCCGATTTCCAGACAATAACATTCTCCGAGTAGCCATCAGAGTCTGGGTGACACGCCAAGAGAATGGTACAATGAGGCCTTACAAATAGGCCTTACAAATAGCTTCTAGACTATCCACAACACGGTAAATGTCAATTGTTTAAATCATTTGTAAATATTCCTTGTAACATAACAACATCAAATAGCCAATCAGTGACAACTTGAAATGCGCACATGGTGAAATAAATCAATTTTGAATGCAAGAGTTTGGTTTCTCTTCCTTATTATTACTATTATCCACAGTCTCTTAATTTTTCCATTTAAAGATCATACACTGTCACAAAACATGACATGATTTGTGCAAAAATAAGTAAATTACAGTAGACTTGCGATTACCCGAGCCCCGGATATCAAAGGCTCCGAGTTATTTGAGCCCATGCACGCGATCCAACTACAAAAATAAATTGATAACCCATTAATATATCAGAACTCTGCATTATCTGAGTTTTTGTATTATCCAAGGTGGTCTCGGATTAACTCGGATAATAGCGAGTCCACTGTACTTTCAACTATAGAAGAAAGTTGCTTACATTGTGTCCAAGACAGCCAAAGCTCAAACCTTGTCTACCATGATGCAGGAGCCTGAGAAATGCATTCCGAGCGATTGTTTAATTTCATAATAGCTCGTGCAACTAAAGAAGGGAATGAAGTAGTCCGAGCTGATCAGATCGGTTAGGTTTTTCTGGTTTCCAGGGATGGGGGTTTACAATTTTGCCTTCTGCTCATTTTATAGGCTGGGTGACATCAAAGGTGTTCACTAATTGGAAAATTTGCGAACCTTGGAAGAGGTATAGCCTCAAAACTAATCTTGCAAACTTGGAGAGAGAGCACTATATAAAAAAAATGATCTCAATCAGAAAGTAATGAATCGATTCTTCAGAATTTTTTATCAATCCATAGTACACCCAGTTTTTACGATGGATTTTAATGAGCTATACGTACCATTATAATCAATGCAAAAAAAAACAAAAAACTAAGCAGCAGTATGGTTCTTTATATAATGTTTTTATTATTGAAACTCTTTCACAAATTAAATACAGAGGTAGTAAAAAACTAGTTTCTTATGGCAAAAAATCAAAAAATGTTTAAATTCAACATTCCTTAATGTTATGAGCGATGCCTGGGTGCATTATGTCTGTTCTTTCAGTTACTAAGTACCGTATTTTCCCGAATATACCCTGCAGATTATACATTTTTCTTTTACATCAGCAGGAGAGAGTATGTGAGAATACAAGGGATGCGGGGTTTCCAAACAGTTTTTGCATAAATTCGAATCTTCAGGGGTATACAAAGGTGCAGGGTATATTCAAGAAAACACAGTAATTTTCTCATAGCGTTCTTCTATTTGTCCTGTTTCTGTATAAACAAGGTTTAACTATTTAAAATTTAAGTAGTTGACAAATAAAATTTAAAAATCAGTCAAGAGAGTCGTTTATAATTTAAATAAAGATATTCATTTTCTAGAAGTATCATCGTTTTTGAATTTGCTTTATGGCAATTTACAATGGGAATTATGAAAAATGATTTCTACTCTATCAATTGAATGCTTTAGTTCACATGAAACATGGGTTTATGTAGAAGCTTTTAATGGAGGGAATTTTTATAAAGATTAAATAATAGCTAATTTATTAGAACTTGATTTCTTTTACTTCAGTTTCTGAATTGCGTGAAATGAAACATAATTGTTGCTAAGGTAGATTACCCACTGAGTTAACGCTAAAACTTTCCCATCGAGTCTTCGTTCTCCTTTGTCTTTAATACTGGATACAAAAGATTGAGTTTTCTTCTTTTTACAGAGATTCTAAAGAAAAGGAGTTAACTTTTGTGCTTTCCAGTGATGGAACCACCTTAGATTTGATCTTAAGATCTGGAATGGAGATTTTTGCCACATTGGCAGTGTTTGAAGCGATATGTGTATCTCAAAAAACACGATGGAATGTTATCCACCAGCTAAAGATTTTCTCGTTATATTTTTACAAAAACGAAAAGGAATAATTAAAATCTCATTTTGTTATAACAATAGTAACAACAATTTGGAATTATAAAAACATAAAAATTGCTGGTAAAAACGAGAAGCATCTCGTATTAAGATCAAAAATTCAGTTTGTTATTATGATTATTATTATTAATGATGGCAGTTTTCCCAGATTCGTTTGATACAAAAGAAAACGATACAGCGTTAAATTTACACAAAGGAAAAAAAATTTCTGTTTACATTCACACTAATGCTTCGAGATATTTGTGATGATTAATCGAAACAAGTAATGTACTTTATCTACAAATACTTAAAGACATAAGCAGCATCGCCTAACAAATAAGTAGGTTTTCCTTTTAAGTCATAATCAGTCAGCGCTCTAAGTTCACACGGCACCCAGTTAACAAATTATTTTCTGAAATTAAACAAATCTGAAACGTACGCAAATCAGAAGCCAATGAACGACAATAAAAGATAGTTGAGTGATTTTGACTGATGGATGATGCCTGCATTCATCTCCGTAAGATTAAAATGACTCCTGTATTATTATTATTATTATGTACACGTTAAGTAAATCAACAATTTTAATTTTTCTTTTTACAAACCAACTGCTGAAGATCAATATTTCCATTAAAAGAATAAATTTTTAATCTTAGCTTGTAATTTACTATTCAAAAAAAAAATTACGTTCTCCCGCAGAATCTCGATCTGCATTCAATAAAATTAGATATGTCCTTCACATCAGTCTAATAATATGGAATGTTTTCATTCCTAGTCTTTGTATTATTATGAAACAAGTGTCAACTCATTTGTTTTTTTAAACTTCAAAAAAACAATAACAACTGAAAAACACTGGAGTAATGTCCCTTATTTGTATAGACTAGCAACTCGTACGTAGAAAGTTCTTTGGCAAAAAATTAAATTCATATATACATATACATCATCATCATTATTGTTGTTATTTAAAAAGCATAAAACAGAACGACAAAAAAACAAGAAAATAATTGTCAAGGCACTTGGCTCATGGTAGTGGTCGTACTCTCCGAGGGATTCAGACTGGCAGTGCGTAGCGTTGTTTGGTCTGACTGCATTGTAAGGGAACCGTCATTTGTAGGCCATGCTTTCTTCTGCAGACACTGAATGTAATTCTGAAAAAAATCATGATTATTTTATTAGATATATTTCTAAAGATAATAAGACTTAACCTAACTTAACAAAATTGCTCTTAAAGATCTCAAATGTAATTCACCATACAGTTTTCAAAATAGTAATTGAGAGTTTATAGCTTTGTTCCATGGGAGAAGTGGCTTATTATAATTGAATTAACAAAGAGCACTTGCTTCACTAAGTATAAAATTACAGTTAAAATCACCGATAATTACTCCCTCGGGATTGAAAGATTTTGTTTATATAACTGATTCTGAAATAAGAGGGCATTTCAATAAGTAACAGACATTAATTTTTTGGATATACATTTATTATAACCGAAGCAGATACGAGGCCTGTGAGAAAAGTATCCGACCTTATTTTTTTTTGCGAAAACCTGATGGATTTGGATCGCGCGCGCTTGCATGAGCCGACCTTGAACCTTTGTGCGTATGCGTGAATTTTTTCCCGCCTCTCAATAGCGTCAGTTGCTGGCAATCAGCATTTGAGGGAGGTAGTGTGTTGTGCTCTCGTCGGTTTTTGATTTAGAGGCTTTCGGTGACGATGCTATGGTCGTACCCGTACACCCAGGACTCGTCACCAGTGATTATGGTGTTCATGAAATCAGGGTCACTGTTTGCGGAGGCCAGCATGTCCTGTGAGACGTCAACACGAAGTTGCTTTTGAAATTAAAACCGATGTCCATTAAGAAAGAGGGAGCCTAAGAGCCCCAGGAGCCGAAAGTCTCGAAGCCAATGAGGGCAAAAAGAAAGTTGTTAAGCAAGTCCACGTACTTTGAAGTTTTCTTGTTTCCAGGCAGGTCACATCCCTGCACTCCCTTCCAGGTGGAGAGGGTCACTCTGTCAGGGCATTTGCCATCACTTCCAGACATAAAACATACATCAAGGCGCAATTTAAGGTACCCTCCATTATGTATGTATAATTTGCTGTATCAGAGGCGTGATCTTTGAATGTTGTTTTAGCCAAATTTTGGCCTTTTTGGGTTAGTATTGCAGCATAACAAATAATTGTGATGAAAAATTTGAACAACTGAGGTTTGCATATAATAAATCCCTCACTGAACATCTTATGATTTATTCTTTAAATAATTGTGTGTTACTTATTAAAATGCCATCTAAATTCATCAAATTTAAGAGGGTTTGGACAATATTATTTCAAGCATGTGATATTAATGATGTGGCATTATTAATTTGATATTATCATCCAGGATCAAATCTTTTCTCAATAAAATTTAAAATTCACAAGATTAAAGTTTTCCAAAATGAACATCAAGGCATTTGATTATTACTGATCAAATGGCTATAACGGGACTGTCATCATTAATGGGAGAAATACAATTTTTATAAATTTTAAATTTGCAATGGCGAGATATGTAAGCAGGGCAAATGCCTATTGCTTTTCCAGTTCTCAAGACATGTACTGAAGTTTACTTATTGAAAATAACTTCTTCGCCATTTATCTTAAAACGCAAACATGCACAATGCCACAGTGACATAAATAAGCAAAACACAAACAGCACAGGAAATAGTGATATCATAAAATATTCTGTGAAAACGGAAAAAATTACGTGGGCTGAGCTGAATGCATGTTATATCTCTAGCAGAAATTACGTTACATTCTCTGAAACCTTTTCTTGACTGAATTCCTAGTTACTTTTTAAAGACTGTAAGTAAGCTATCCTTCTTCATGTCAAATTCGACTGATGGTCAGTGTTTCACTTGCTGTTTTGGGGCAAAGCATTTCAAAGCACGACAATGATGTTCACACGTCAATGAAATGTCCTACACCAATCATTAATGCTTGTTTCAAGGACTTTCTTTTATATGTATAAACATTCCCAATGACATGAAATCTGTGCTAGTTATGCCATCTATTATTAATTTATGAAAAACTTATTTGTACACCCATCTTAACTTTTGAGATAATCAACTTACAATGACATATTCTGGTTTCATTTGACTGCACCTCTGTACTGAAAAGTGAGGGGCTATTTTGAATTTTACTGTTGTTTTATAAGGATTGTTCAACAGAAACATGTTTAGAGGATGCGAAGAAATTCTTATTCAAAGAATTTAAAAGAAAACTCCATGAGCAAGTCCATGAACACAAGTCCTATAGTTCATTATTCTATAGATTCCCATTTGGAAAAAATCCCTGCAGTTATTGGTAGAACCATTGCGTAATAGCAAACTCTACGTCAGTGTCAGAATTGAACCACTATCCTTCTAGTGATTGTTTTAGAGGGGCAAAGACATGGAAATCGCTTATTGGAACATAAAGCAATTTCCAATTGTCTCACATTTTTATCTGATACTGCAACACGAGCATGTCTTTGGCCCACCCTTGTTGAAATTCCTTGCACCATTCAACCAATGCCATACGAGAATAACTATGATTGCCATATACACCTTTTATTTCTAATGGTTGATGCCCATCAGCATAACAATAGCATGCAGATTATCTTTGAACACATTGTCTACCATGAACACTATCTTCCAACTTCATCACAACTCATAGAAAGAAGCAAACAACTACCGTATTTCCCGAATCTATCCCAAGGGTTTTTCAGTAGAAAATGATAGAAAAAAGTGATCTTGGGTTAAATTCGAGTGCGAAGAAAAAAAATTTTTTTTGAACGTGCCATTTTGTTACAATACTCATTTCCAAAAAAGTTGGGACAGTGCAACATATAAGAAGAACTCCAGCACATTTGTTTGGATTATTGTATTGCCGTTTATTTCAACGCATTACAATACATAAACGATAAATTAGGCATGGGATCACATATCTTATATGCTTAAAGAAAGATACAAGTGGTTTTCCTGTTTGGCACGTGCAACACACTCCCAAAAAAGTTGGGACAGCACGACGTTTACCACGGTGTGGCATCACCTCTCCTCTTGATGACACACTGTAATCTTCTGGGCATCGATGACACCAATCTTCCTAACACCGTAACCGGAATTCTCTCCCATTCCTGTTGGATATAGGTTTTCAGCTGTTCAACTGTCTGGGGTCGTCGCTGTCGTAGTTTTTGTTTAATAATACGCCAAACGTTTTCTATAGGCGACAGATCCGGGCTGCAAGGGGGCCAATCCAACATACGAATGCGCTGCCGACGTAGCCATGCAGAAGTTATGCGTGCTGCATGCGGTCTGGCGTTGTCTTGTTGAAATATACACTGACATCGTCCAAACAGGCGCCTCTTAGATGGCACCATAGCTTGTTCCAGGATCTGTATATACGCTTCAGCATTGACGGTGCGATTGCAGATGTGCAAGTCTCCCATTCCATAGCCACTAATACAGCCCCAGACCATGACAGACGGTGGTTTCTGTACCGAACGCCTGTAGCACGCGGGAATATCCTTTTCGTCTTTGGTCCGGAGTGTACGGCGTCCATTATTTCCGTAAACAATCGTAAAGGTTGATTCATCGGACCACAATATGTTCTTCCAGCATGCTTGGGACCAATTGCGATGGGCTCGAGCCCATATCAGACGGCGACGTTGCTGTCGTTTGTTGATGTAAGGCTTCCGTTGTGCACAGTATAACTTAAGTTTGCATTTGTGGATGCACCGGCGTACAGTATTCAACGATAATGGCTTCCCGAAGAAATCGCGGGCCCACGTGGCTATGTCCGTAATCGCAGCATTCCTATGCGTGACGCAGTGACGTCGGAGGATCCGAAGAGCTCGAGCATTTAGAATAGGTTTTCTACCTTGGCCTTTCCGAACTGTGATCTCACCACTATCTCGGTAGCGCTTGATAATATTATGTACTGTAGATGATGACAGGTTAAATCTTCTGGCTATTGCACACTGAGAAATGTTTGTGAATTCTTGAATGATTCGAACACGAAGATCTTCGCTAACTGGCTTGCCTCGACCCATCGTTCCGAATAAGTTACCTGAACGACGGATGGCAACTGTTATTTATACGGAATGTGGTACGACGTCATCATTCTAGATTATTCCCGAACAATTCGGAAGGTTCCACTACTAACGGCGCTTTCTACAACTTATGTCCCTACTATTTTGGAACGTGTTGCAACACCCCCATTCAAAATGAACGTCCCGGCCATGATACAAAATGTTTTGGTGCACACTGTATATTTATGTCATTTCATAAACGTATCTGCTATTTTGCATTCACGAGAAAGTTTTGTTACATCATCCCTTTTTGTTTTTTCTATATATTTTGCACTGTCCCAACGTTTTTGGAAATGAGTATTGTATTTTGTTGACATGAAATGTAGCCGTATACTTAATCAGATCTAAATAAATAACGATCTAAATAATTCATCTTGATCTGGTGGCAAATGTACGAATAATCAGAACTTGAACAATCATCCACAATCAGAAGATCATGTTGACCATTTCCGCAACATTGTAGCTTGCCATCCTGGAATTGTTCTGTCTTCTGTGTGCTGAAACATGCCTTTTATTTGCTTTTTCGCATGAAAGTGAATGCGAGTATGGTAATTTATGTTAATTTTTTGATTTGCATGCTTTACATGGCGGAAATATCAACATTCAGTTTTCCTTGTGCAGTGTGACTGTTTGTAAGCTACAAACAGTCACCGCGTGATTGTGGATGATTGGTTGGTCCGATTTGGATGATTTTTTTTTTGTTTTGTTTGTTTTTTTAGGCTGAACAAGTTTGCAATTGGGTTTTTTTCTCTATCCCTTACCGTTTTTGAGATAAATTTTGAATGTGCCCTAATTTGCATATTTGGGATGATGAAAAGTGCACCATGGGATAGGCCACCCACAACTTCCTATTCATTGGATTCATCAAAATTGACATATCTGCTTCGGTTCAAAAAATAAAAGGGGTGGGGACAGACTTATGGACCACCCTGTAGAAGTCTGTTTATATTTGAGAATATTTTTCCCCCATGAAAATGATAAAAAAGGGGGGGTTTAAATTCGATCTATTCACACATCGGGATCTATTCGGGAAATACCGTAATAAAAACAACAACTTTTTGCGCAGTCCAAAAGTGTTTCTGTTGAACAATCTTGGTAATAAATTTGAGAAACATAGGACAGAAAATTTTTTCTTCACCTTCATGCTTTGAATCAATCAATTTTATACTTAACCATGCTTTAGAGTTAAGTCCTTACTGTGAATAAGATAAAAAATACCTTAATCTCCATCTTACAAAGGAAACATAATTTCATTTCAAATTATTTGAGCATACTTACGAGGGTGGGCTGAAAAGAAATGCCTCCATGGCTGTAACTTTTTTATTTTTTAACCGATTTTTAAAATTCTTTTTGTATATGATACTCACATTTCTCCTCTATGTAATGCACTATTCACTTTTCGACATAGTCGCCATCACTTTCCACGCATTGTACCAACGTGTGACTAGTCGGGTGAACCCATTGAGAGGAATTCTGGGGTTGTCGTCGACACGAGGATTGAATGGCAGCTTTGGATCCTCTTCTGGAGCACGATAACGGCCGTCTGCACACGATCGCCACACACCAGAGGGGGTTGCAGCGCCTACAGTTCAAAGATGAAAAACTGCAGTTCAAAAATGAAAGACTTTGCGACTTTCACCACTTTCCAAAGAGGAAGGGGCACCTTAAGGGGCATGAGTTGCGTTCTGACGACGAGGTGAAACCTGCCGTTCGGTCTTGGTGTCGACAACAACCCCGGAATTCCTCTCCGACGGGTTCACCCGACTAGTCACGCGTTGGTACAATGCGTGGAAAGGGATGGGGACTATGTCGAAAAGTGAATAGTGCATTACGTAGAGGAGAAATGTGAGTATCAGATACAAAAAGAATAAAAAAGTTACAGCCATGGAGGCATTACTTTTCAGCCCACCCTCGTAAATAGTTGACTAATGATTTCTACAAATGTATTAGGTTTCATTTTGAGTATCTAATATATCTAGTCTAGTTATATTCTAAAATACAAATCAGCATTTTGCCTTCGAAATAAACAACAGATAAAAGCTTATAACATAAATTTACAAATCAATATTTAAAGCAATAGCAATTTAGGAAAAAACATAAGAAAAGAAAATTATGTACATTATCAAAGAAATAATTTAACTTTTAAGATAAGAAAATGAACAGAAAAAAAATATTCACCAAAGGGGAAAAATAAAGAACATACATTTTTAAAAAATAAGAATTAAAAGTGCAACGAAAGGAAAAAAGAAAAAAAAAGAAAGCCCAAAGCCAATTCCAGCAACCGAAATTTTTTTAAATAGTACATCCAAGAATGTTTACCACATTGCGAGACTCTTTATCTCAACTGCTATTATTTCACAAAACACTTACTTGTGAAATAATATCACCATGAGCTGTTCGCACTTGATACAAGTATCTGTAACGCCTCTGCCTCATTTCAGCATACGAGTCTCGTTGCCTCATACGATTTATATTAACCTGGCGAGTTTTTTTTGAAGGTAAGACTGAAAAGGAAAAACATTTTAAGATATTTTCAAATACCTTTCAATACGTAGGAGCATATCAATATATCTTGATAACTGTTGTTGTATATCTCACACTGATGCAAGATTCAACAAAAGCTTAAAGAAACACATAGAATACACAAAGATCTACTACAAAGGGGGAAAGACATTTAAGAAGAGACATAAGTTTTTAAAAGGAGTTGGCAGTAACACACCCTGTAAATTAGCTGGGGCTTTGCAAGTCTCTGTTTGATTGCTTTTTTCTAAAGGATAACTTGGTGCACTCATCTTTGGACGACTGACTCCTGAAAGTTCTAACCAAAATAATTTAAGTGCCATTACAAGTCAAAATAAAAAAAAAATAAATAAAAAGAGAAGAAAATAACAAAAAGAGAAAGGATCCATAATTTCGCAAAGATTCCTTCATAGAATGAGAGAAGATCAGAAAGTATTTTCCTAATTCAACAAATATTTCCCAAAGCATCAGTATTTTTCAAGATATTCTTAATAGTTTTCTCATACCACATCCTTAAATTTATACAAGGT
>JAHWFO010078668.1:308916-329422 GCA_023313115.1 Rhysida immarginata | reverse complement strand
CTGACTGCTGTTTCAATTTTTTCTAACTTAACCTGAATATGATCCAATTTATTGATGATTAACTTCACTTTCATGATTGACTGAAGATGGTATGCAATAATTGTTGTTATGCTTCATGTGTGCTTTACTGCGTTAAAAAAATTTATATGCTTGCGTTCCAAATAACAATGACAATAAAAAAGCTGTCTTGTAGATACCACTTAATGATGGCTATTAAAGTTGTTAAAATGTTTTTAAAGGTTGATGCACTTGAGGCTTAAATAATGAGGGGGATGGGCGAAAAATAAAAAAAAGCATATCAATGAGGAGAATTCTTTAGTAGGTCTAGGAAGTTTGCATATGATTAAAGAAAAATGAGCTGAACAAATCAACTACTAAGAAAATAATAAGACTAAGATTATTAATTCAAAGCCACTTCCTAAGAAGATTCATATTGAGTGTATGTTATATATTTTAAAATAAACTTTGCAAGGCAATCCCTTCCTCATCTTGAATGCAATTACAGCTGCGCAATTTAATGTAATAAGGGGATGGCATTAATAGTTGTGAGAAGCTTTAAAGGATTCGGGGTTTCTTTAAAAAAAAAACATCTGTTAAGTGAAGTACCTTCATCATATGATATTAAACAGATTCTCAATTTTTCTAAAGCGATGAACTGCTTTCAGTTACTGAATTCACCATGTTATCGCTTAAATAACTAGAGTCTAATAATCTAAATTATCTCTGGCAATCATCCCGCTAAATGTATTTGCTTTTCCGATGCTTGTTTATCTTTGCTTTTAAATATTTCAAATTTCATAAATGCATTAAGTTAATTGATTCAGTTTTACATTAAAATAAGATAACACATCAATCCGAATTAGAATGTTGTTTTAGCGATATGAAGTAATCTCGGATAGAAACGGAAGCATTTTGATCTCAAAAACAGAGTTCTTATGAAAAAATAAGCACTCCCAAAAATTTTTAAGCACCTCTAGCGCAATTAATTTATTTATTATTAACAGAGTCTGCCTTATGCAAGTACGTTTGTTTATTAAACAGATCCAATAGGCAAGCATATAAAATTTAAAACATAATGTCCATGCTATCCAATACTGCTAGTATTAAAAATAAAAATAAAAACGTAACAAAGGTCCTGGTTAAGCAAAAAGTAGTTTGTTTAATTACCGACGCGTATCGATATTACATCATCTTCACAGGTATACAAAGTTTTCTGAACACAAGTGATTTTATAGTACAGCGTGGTTATAATTAAAGTGGCACCATTTAGACCCTTCTAGCAGCCGTTCTGGTAATCAGATTTTGACGAAACTTGAGATATATGTTATACAGACCATGGGGAAGAGAATTTTACAATAAAAAAAAATTAGTTCACATTTTGACCGCTACGTCAAAGTATGGCACTGGTCATGTAAGAAACTATCTGAGAATTTTTACTCAATCAGAGACGTTATGCGAATGAGATGTAAAATTAGAAAACCTTTAAAATGACAGTGAAATTAAATGTAAAGTCATTCTTCACGATGGCTTTAGCTAAAAAGGATCGAGCTTTATTGGTGAAATTGTTTTACCAGAACTGCAATAATGCTTCTGCTGCACTAAGAGGATATCGACGTTTGTAAAACTTGTGAAATGGACCTGTGTCCATTAATGGTTTAAAAAAGATGATTAAGAAATTTGAAGAAACTGGTGAGTTGGGTGTGCTGCCAGGGAGAGGACTGAAATGAATTGCAAATGAGACTGTGGAAGACATTGCTGCCGCTGTAGTGGAGAGTGGTTCAAGTTCCCAATATTCTTCAGCAAGTGCTCGAGCCGTATCATGTGATTTGTCTATTCCGTGATCTACGGTACAAAAAGATTTGCGTTCCATTTTAAAGTGGCATCCATACAAGATCCAGGTGGTTCAAAAGTTGCTTCATGAAGATCCGGAAAAACGCACCGATTTTGCTTGCCAGTTTCTGTCGATAATGCATGGCCATGGAACATTTTGTGGTCAGATGAAGTGCATTTCACACTAGACAGAGCAGTGAAATTTCATTTTACTTAAATTATCCTAGAAATATGCCTCCTATTGGACGGTCTCCAATGACGTATATGACAAGATATCATCTCATAGCGTTGAGCACATCCATGTTCTCGCATTGAAGCAGTCATTGTAGCTAACGGCGGTTACACTGAATAAACCCGTTTTGATTCCCGCTCCATCTCACCCACTAACATCGCTAACATCTTCAACTCTTTCTCACCCCACATCCAATTCACCTTCGAGACTGAGGTTAACAGATCTATCCTGTACCT
Source organism: Rhysida immarginata (assembly GCA_023313115.1). Classification (NCBI taxonomy): domain Eukaryota; kingdom Metazoa; phylum Arthropoda; class Chilopoda; order Scolopendromorpha; family Scolopendridae; genus Rhysida; species Rhysida immarginata. The sequence continues at coordinate 327,124 of JAHWFO010078668.1, read as the reverse complement.
TGACGTCCTCATCACCAACGACCCCCCCAAACCACCGTTTCTCCTTCTCTGTCTACCAGAAACCTACCATGTCCTCTAACTTGATCCACCACTCTTCGTCACATCCCCCCATTCATAAACACGCCTCCCTGTATTTCTTTATCGACCGGGCCCTTAAATTACCCCTCAGTTCCTCTTCTTGTACCACCGAGTTCCGTCTTATCCACGTCCTCGCCTTAAAAAAAGGCTACTCCTCCTCTACTTTTTCCCGTATTCTTCGACATAGGAAACTCGCTCTCCTTAACCCTAAACCCCCTGAACTATCCCCACCCAAAAAATGGGTCTTTCTACTTTATCTTGGTCCCCGTCTCTCCAAATTCCTTTCCTCCCTTGGCCTCCAAGTTTCCTTCCGTACGTCAACCCCCTGTTTTCGCACCTTAAACCCACCTTCCCGTGCGAACACAGAAACTTTTTCCTGTTCCAGAGTATATTGGTTAAATTGTGGCTTCTGCGACAAGTACTGCATAGGCTTAACGATCCACAGTTTTACCCTACGCTTCAATGAACACACAAACTCGCACAAAAAGAAAGACTGCAAGTCCCACTAAGCTAACCACCTAGTCTGTACCAGACATGCCCTGAAGACTCAAGATTATGTAATGTCCATTCTCCACATCTGCAACAACCCGTTCAAGACAGCGACTCTTGAGTCCATTGAAATTTTTAAAGCTAAAAGATCCTCCCCGGATCGTCTCCTCAATTGTCAAACTGACTTCGATGTTTTCTCTATCCTTAATTGTGTATCCGACCTGCTATAATAGTTTTAATTTTGTTTACTTTCATTATGTATTGCCTTAACAGACAACCAGATGAGTCTTCCTTTAGGTCCGTGTTTTAGTGTATGACACACTGCTTTCCGTTTCCGGTTCCAATTTTATTTATTTTGTTTTATCATTATACTATGGTCAAGACTTGCTATTGGTTCTTTCGCATATTTTCTGTTTATTTTTATTCTATTCGTTATTTCTTTGTATTCTTTGTTTTCAACCATAAACTTTGTATCTATTTGTCATTTCTTTATCCAATCACGTGGACCACTTTGTACCATATTTCTGTATATAAGGGCATGTAGCCTCTAGTGTGTTAACCTTGATAAAGCCGGGAATAAATGGCGAAACTAGTCGGAAACTCTGTTCTCCCTTTATTGTGTTGTAAGGTCTCTACAAATTTTATTGATAGAAACAGCACTAAGGACTCTTCACTCAACTATCTGTTTTTCAACCCTTCCTACATCTGTGTACCTAATTTTGTATGAATAAATAACATTGTTTGACATGATGTTTTGTTCTACTATCTGTATCGTATCCTCAAATATCTTACCCTGTAGATAAACATCAAGGCATTGGGTTATTGCTTTACGTTTCTCAGGAAGAAACGCTGCAATAAAAATCAATTTCAAGCACTTTTTAAGGTCTTAAAAAAACGGGTTCAAATAAGACCTATAATTTGTGGATGAGATGCGCAACCAATCCCAGAACTTTTTAATCGCACACCTCATATATTGCTGCGAAACTACTTGTCCTCTCTAAGCTGCACAAAGATCTATGTTCCATTTGAACAACCCTTACACCATGTGGTGCAAAAGTCATAGGGTGTTTATATTAGGCCTGTGAGAAAAGTATCCGACCTTATTTTTTTTTGCGAAAACCTGATGGATTTGGATCGCGCGCGCTTGCATTAGCCGACCTTGAACTATTGTGCGTATGTGTGAATTTTTTCCCGCATCTAAATAACGTCAGTTGCTGGCAATCAGCATCAGAGGGAGGTAGTGTGTTGTGCTCTCGTCGGTTTTTGATTTGGAGGCTTTCGGTGACGATGCTATGGTCGTACCCGTACACCCAGGAAAGTGTTCATGAAGTCAGGGTCACTGTTTGCGGAGGCCAGCATGTCCTGTGAGACGTCGACAAGAAGTTGCTTTTGCTCTGCCATCAGCAGCTTCGGCACGAATTTCGCTGCCACTCTCTTCATGGCCAAATCTTCGGTCAGAATGGAATGTGCCGAAAATGTACTGATGCCCACCTCTTCCGCAACTTCTCGGATAGTCACACGACGGTCCCGCATCACCACAGCATTCACTTTGACAATGACCTGGTCATTTCGGCATGCTGATGGCCGACCGGTTGTACCAGTTCTTAATCTGTGTGATGCCCATCGTATCGTCACCGAAAGCCGTCTGAATCTTCCGGATGGTTTCCACCTGGCTGTCATCCAGTTTCTGGAAAAATTTGATGCAGTAACGCTGCTCCAGTCGTTCAGTCATTTTCCTTCAAATCAAAACCCGACAAGAGCACAACGCACTACCTCCCTCTAATGCTGATTGCCAGCAACTGACGCTATTGAGAGGCGGGAAAAAATTCACGCACACGCACAAAGGTTCAAGGTCGGCTCGTGCAAGCACGCGCGATCCAAATCCATCAGGTTTTCGCAAAAAAAAATAAGGTCGGATACTTTTCTCACAGGCCTCTTACAAGGTGATTGTAATAAGTGTTCAATAATTGGCAGGGAGGTCAGGAACAGAAAGTCTGCAATAATAACATAGGAACGTGGCGTTGCAAATACAGTGGTCGCCGCTTAATGTAGCCACCTTTAATATGGCCACCCGCTTTTTATGGCCACTCCAGCTCGGTCCAGAATTTTCTAACTGCTTCCTATATAACAAATTTTCACTTTATGTTGCCACATTTTGCTTAATATGGCCACTTTTTTTCCAAGGTAATTCACGAATTCTACTTTTTCATTTCATCATACTGTGGATAAATGAACAGCCTGCTTATAATATCCACATTTCATTTCCCTCTAAGCTAATGGGCACTACTGCCCAAAATTACAGATTGGTCAATTACCTGAAAGCTGCAAGTGAAGGGACAACAGGAAGCGTAAGCTAAAAGGAAAAGATACTCAATTGAAGAAGGTCTTTTAAGTTGGTTTCAATATGTTAGAACAGAAATGCTCTAGTGAACGGTCCTCTCTTATGTCAAAAGGCTGATGAAATTGCAAAGACATTGGAAAGCTGATTTCATTGCTGGACAAAGTACAATGGGCTAATCTTTAAGAAAGATTAGCTGCTGATGGGCTTTTTTGTTGCAACTTGGAGGGACAGATAAAGATTCATCATCATTGGAAACTCAAAATCTTCACGCTGCTTCGTAAACGTAAAAACTCTTCCAAATCTTTACGAATCGTTTACCAATGCATGGACGTTATTAGAGATCTGGATTAATTGGCTAGTTAAATGGAACCAGCTTCTTAGAAGCGAAGACAAAAAAATTGGTCTTCTAATTGACAAATGCAGCACCCATGCTCGTGTTCCTGATGCTCTACCCCACATAGAAATCATACGGCTTCTACCCCACACAATTTCACTAATGCAGCCAAAGTTTTCAAACAGTAGACAATATTTTAAACTAGAAGCAAACCCACCCGATTCTATAATCGGGAAATAACCCATTGTTAGATTTTTCTTTGTTGTGTTTCAAAATTATGTGCGATACAGCCAACTAAATCCATGGCTCCAAATTACAGGAATTGTTCAAAGTGCCCGCCACTAGCTCGCACGCACGCTTCGGCTCGTTGCATGAGCGATCATCTGATGTCATGGAAGAGTTCGTCGCCAGCATTACGAACGGTTTGGCATGCATTTTCAATTCGTTGTCGCAGATCCATAATGTTAGGAACTTGTGTGCTGTAGACGATCGTTTTCACATGACCCCACAGAAAAAAAGTCCAAGGGATTAAAGTCGGGTGATCTTGCAGGCCTGGCTACCGGTCCACCTCGACCTATCCACCGATTCGTGTATGCAGCATTAAGGTGTGCTCGCACAACATGGCTGAAATGTGCTGGAGCGCCATCATGCATGAACCACATGTTAGATCTTATCAAAAGAGGAACATCTTCCAGTAATTCTGGCAATGCATTCTGCAGAAATAAAAGATACGTTCGCCCAGTCAATCGTGGCGGCAACACATAAGGGCCAATTAAGTTATTTCCAACAATTCCACACCAAATGTTCATGGAGAAATGCTCTTGATGCGCTCGAGCTCTGGGAACGTGCGGGTTAGCATCTGCCCAATGGTGCTGGTTTGAGAATTTACGATTCCTGTCCGGGTGAAGGTTGCTTCGTTTGTGAAAAGTATCTGGCTGAGACAACTAGGGTCTGCAGCATGACAACATTGTATCCATTGGCAAAATTGTTGTCGGTGTGGATAGTCTGTTGGGTTCAGTGCCTGAACCAGTTGCAGGTGGTATGGATACAAAAGCTGACGGTGAAGAATGCGCCAAACAGATGAGTTCAGAATGTGTACCATGGAAGAAATACGACGGGTGCTTGTCTGTGGTTCATCATGTATGATGTCAATTATCACATCCTCCTCATCCGGAGAATGTGCTACAGGCCACCCTTGTCCTGTTTGACGGCCAAAGGAACCACGCTCTCTCAAATGTCTGTCGACAGATACAAATGTTCGGTTATTTGGCAAACGTCTATTCGGAAAGCGTTCTTGGTAGAGTCTTCTTGCTTCCACAGCATTTCCATCCGCAAGACCATACATTAGGTGCTTGTCAGTGTATTCTGCACTGAAATACGTGTACATGACTTTTTTTTTACGTAAATCGTAATGCGTATGTCAAAGCATGCAAATGTTCTGAAATTGATATTCCTAGTGGATGTACAGTAATGGAAACAACCGTACACAACTAATGGAACAACCCTAAAGTAGGTTTAAATGGAACAAACCACTCAACCTAGTGTTGGGTCGAAACGCTGGAACTGCTAAAATATCGCCCGCTAACTACCGTGCTTCCCTACTCTATCATATTGGATTACTCGCAAACAAATCGTTTCCAGACAAAGTGCTATAGAACATTTTCGTCTTCTTTTCACCTGAAGAATATGTCACTAAATTTATTGTACATAATTTTGAAACACCCTGTATACAAGGTGATCGTAATAAGTGTTCAATAATTGGCAGGGAGGTCAGGGACAGAAAGTCTGTAATAATAATATAGGAACATGGGGTTGCAAATACAGTGGTCTCCACTTAATGTAGCCACCTTTATTATGGCCACCTGCTTTTTATGGCCACTCCAGCTCGGTCCAGAATTTTCTAACTGTTTCCTATATAACAAATTTTCGCTTTATGTGGCCACACTTCGCTTAATATGGCCACTTTTTTTCCAAGGTAATTCACGAATTCTACTTTTTCATTTCATCATACTGTGGATAAATAAACAGTCTGCTTATAATATCCACATTTCATTTCCCTCTAAGCTAATGGGCACTGCTGCCCAAAATTACAGTTTGTACCGATTGATCAATTACATGAAAGCTGCAAGTAAAGGGACAACAGGAAGCATAAGCTAAATGGAAAAGATACTCTTGTTAATTGAATATGGGTTCCATATATGTTCACAATAATATTGGACTCAGATCTCGTATTTGACATTGCATGTGTTGTTGAATTCAAGCGCCAACTCCAGCATTGCCATAATCTTTCAAAATGCAATTGTAGATGTATTTAAATGCTTTCACTGAATGGATCAACTCCACATTGATTTGACGACAAACCCTGTAATCGATTGCTCTGATTGAAGCTCAAGGCATTGCTACATACAATGAAGAATAGAGATTGTTGAATGATGCATCTTGTTAATAAATAACGACATGACCCACTGCTGATTTTTTGGTTGTTGGCTTTAGGTGGATAACTCGGATGGACAACAGATTTACCGTATATAGAAGAACTGTTCAAAAAGCAATACACCGCATATTATTGCTACGACATGAACAATGCTATGCAGCTGAAATTTGATGACTCCTAGTTTGAATCATCTGCCTCTGATGTGCAAAGCTACAAGCTCTGTCCTCAGTTGCTTTGTGATAGCAAAAGTTAAAAATGGCGTGGGATCCAGTTCGAGTGCAACGACAATGTGCAAATGCTCTGAAAAGTGGTTGCATGAGCAGGACCAAGAATGGTACAGAGGGGAAATACACACTCTTCTGGAATGCTGGCATAAAGCCGAAGAAACAGAAGAAGACTTCTTTGAAATATAGTCAATATAACTATATTTATGTAGCAATGTGATGACTGAGTTGCAAATTGTATGTTTCATGCATTCAGAGAAATAATTGTGGTGCGTTAATTTTTGAATGTTCCTCGTGTATTAAATAGCCACAAGAGTGATTTGTACAGGATGATCCAAAACTCAGTTATGTCAAATTTGCAGTGGATAGTTTTTAATCAATGTGACACTGATTGAGCCTAAGTAAATTTCAAAATGACCCCCCCCCCCCCCATTCTCCTGCTTGCACAAACGAATGTGACAGCACATATTCTTGAAAACATGTTGCGCCACTGTTAATGTGCAATGTTATTGCAACACATTTGAACAATTTGTAGAGCATTTACATGATAATAACAGCACAGAGCTGCAATCATACAGCCCAAATCTCAATGGAACAAGTGCAGTCTATTTTTGAGGGTAGAGTATTTTGGAAGGAAAACAAGAATATGTGCCGTTCGTTTGTGCAAGCTGGAGAATGGAGCCACTTTGAACATTTACTGTAGGCCAGAGACAATCAATAAAGATATATGTCATTTCTAACTTTTCCAATGCTAAACGTGTAATGTGTTGTTAATCGGAGCCACCTGTCGGAGACCATTGATACACTCAGGGGCATACATGTTAGACTTCAAGTAGTAATATCGAAGCAAAGCATTATTGATGTCTTAATATGTTAGTCGAGGCGAACGAGAAAGACAGTTCTGGCACTGAAAAGTCACTTGATCAAAATAGTTCTATTAGACAATCCAACCTTCACTGTTTCCAACAAACGATAAAACACCGATTGTTAAAATCCAAGATGGAAACAATGCCGTTAATTAATGGTTTGAGAGCTTCTCAAAAGCTTTTTGTCTTTTCTTTTGCAACGAGTGAAAACCATCATAGAACTTGTCAGCGAACAACAGTAGTTTTAGAGCAGATAGCGATACGATGGTTTACACTTACAGTTTTTGCTAAACCTGCAGTTGTTGTTGACATTCTAGGATGGATTTCCCTCGTCAATTTCCTCTTTGTAAAGAAATTGGGTAGCTTTTGAGACATTACTTATCGCACTGGGCTAGCTGAATGGGCTCAGCCAACCAGAAAATCTACTAATGGAACTTGCCTCTATGTTATGTTTTGATTTGAACATCTAGCGAATCGAAACTATGACGTCATCAATTGAAACTATGAATCCCATGAATAAAAACTATGATGTCACCATTACAGTGCCATCTGAACTTCTCCAATGAAACACCCAATAGCTCGAATTACATGTAAAATAGGTAAATGACATGTCTCTTTATTGATGGTCTCTGCTGTAGGCTCAATCAGTGTCATATCAATTAAAGAAATATCCACTGCAAATTTGACGTTGATATGTTTAATGGTTCTCATTTTATATGTATGTATTTGCTGTATATACAACGTTGTACCTTGGAACTCGAATGTTCCCAAACTCGAACAACTTTGAATCCGAACGAAATTTTCAAGTAAATTTTGCCTTGAATGTTGCTTTTGAAATCGAATGCCTGGCACAAGACCAGCCACATGCTTTCACAAAGCGGCACCTACATTTCAGTTCGATTCAGTCTTGCGTTTCATCTCGTCAACTCATGATTTATCGCAGCTAATATTACAATTTTTTTTTTTTTTCCAGAAAACACTATGGAAACTCTATGGTCATATATAACTTTATTTGAATCGAAAGCCCAACCTATTAATAACATCGTGGCATATTTAAAATAATTTAATTCGAACTCTAAATGTGTGAAAAAATGAAAATAAGGAGCGCAATTTGAAATCGGGAGGCATGAGGCCGTGACGTAGTTGGAGTGAAATGTAGAAACACAATGTAATCCGAATAATAATGTAGACCGACAAACAATGTAATTTTCATTGTTTCCATCTTGGGTTTTAACAATCCGTATTTTTTTCATTTGTTGAAAACAATGAAGTCTGGATTGTTGGTCAGATGATTTTTTGCGTAAGATGTCCTTTAATGAATTAGTTATGCTTGGTAAAAAGTTAGTATGAAAAACAAAGTAAGAGTAAAGCTATTAGAGTAGGGCTGTCCAAGATTTCTGTCCGTGCCCGTGCACGCGGGTAACCTTCCTTACCCCCCCTATTGCACATTACGTTGATCAGTTCCTTAAAGTCGAGTTGTTAATTATCAATTCAACATTGTAATAAAAAAGAGGCAGTTTACCATTTATTTCCTTCGTTTTAAAATGACAATTTTCTCGATGTCAGGTAGAATTGTATTTTTTTTTTTCCCCCGATAGGACACGATTGCATATTAAGCATTTCGAATCCGATCTGTGAACAATGAAAAAAAAACATATTCTCCCACTCATGTTTAAATACTGGTTCAGTGATTTTATGCTTTTTCGGAATGTGCGCCATGTTATGCGAGACGAAAAACAAGCAAGTATCAGTAACAAAAGAAATGCAATCGCCCCCTAAAGTCTGGCAACACTGCATAGGAAAAACTATACCCACTCCTCTCCTGAATTTTGGACTATCTCCTCGGCTTTGCCCGTGAGCTTTGTCCGCGAGCTTTTTATGTTGCACGCGGGCGACGTGCACTATTTGGACGGCCCTGTGTTAGAGCAACAATTGCAATTAAAACAGATCTTATCACTAAGCAAGAAAGTAGTATCCGTATATGAGAACTTCCTACGGTATTGTTGAACCCTGGAGCACATTTAGTTTCCAGTATTTTCGATGGGAAAAATTGCTTTGGAACTCGAACGAATTGGAATTCTATCGCCATCTCAGAATGGGTTATGTTCGAATTGCGAGGTACCACTGTACTCGCGTATAAGACTTTATTTTTTCAAAATAATTATTTTTAAAAGTCAAATTTGACTTATTCATGGGTCACAGTTGAAATAAATCAAATTCACTTCTTTTTCTTTCACGTGTATAGATATCAATAAATTCTCATTTAGAGGTCATTTGTTGGGGGGGGGGGGTCTCAACTTAAACGCGAGTATATATGTATGTTTGGGTTAACAGCTAATATATTTTAAATGAAGATCAGCTTTACAAACATTCGTACAATGGAGATTATAATGAAGAGACCTGCCAACTATTTCTGGAGGAAAACCGGGTGATAGTAAATTTTTGTAGGGTAAAATATACTGTACATATAGAAAACATGTAAATAATAATAATTATAAACTGGAGAAGCATCTCCAGTTAATAATTATTATTATTTACTTGTGAGTTCATCAACTTTCTGATGGTTTGGAGTGGAGAAATTCTCGATCTGCGGGCCAGGTTCCCGTCTCCCATTGGGCTTTCAACCGTGACAACTTGGTTGTCTTTAAGACACCTTGAAACAGCTTGGCTGTCCGTGGTGTCTGCGATAGCCCAATTGGTAGAGGCATCGGCCTTGATAGTCGAGGTTCCTGGTTCGAATCCGGGTCGCAGAATTTTTCCTTCCATTTATATAGAAAACGTATTTAATTGTTACAAAAATTGTGCACTTAAATTTTAGTTTTGGACTTAATTCAACACTACATGGAACCCATCAAAATTTGACGCCAAACAGCTCTCTGGTTTCATAAACATTCATAACAATCCTCTCCACGAAGACGTCACAATCAAGAACTTTGCTATTATTGATGATCAAATTAACACCAATTACATACAACAATTAATGACGATAATAATGATCAATGCGCATGTGCAGAAGTACCGATTTTGCTCTTTAAAAAAGTGCTTTGCGTTTTAATATACTGGGTGATCCAAAAGTGCGTTACCTTGTTTTACATTGTTAACGACATTTTCAGTGTTTGCTTTTCAGCAATTCAATGCTATGATTCTTTAGCAAAACAATTACCGTATAGACGCGCTTTTACCGGCATGCCGGAAAATCTGAGGTTCACCAAACTTCCTGTCTCCTTTTTCTGGTTCCTAAACCGGCATGCCTCCGGCAAAATGTGAATATTTTTTCGATAATTATTAATTACATTGTGTTTATAAACAAAGTGTTGCATTGCAAAGTAAAGGTAAATTACGAAGTTTATTCTTGTTTAGGTCAAACGTAGGATGATTATATTAAAAGTTTATGGGCATATATAATATTAGTTGCGTTGATATGCAGCCTACAAATATTACAAATTTAGTCAAACAGAAGGAACATTCTGAAAATGAGAAAACAATGCTAAATACAATGAGAACATGCTTGACATATGCAAGCAATCCAAATACCACCAAACAAAACAAGAAAATGAAAATAAAAACAGGAAAAGTTATTCGTCATCTGAACATTCAGTATCACTAATTTCACAGTCTGTCAAGTTCCAGTCTGTCCTGTTGTCATCATTTATATCAGTAGAAGGGTTACTGGTAATTGCCCCAGAATTTAAATCATCCGCCATTGTCAAACTAAAGAAACAACAAGCGCCTACTAGTGAGGGGGAAACTCAATTTTCTGTCTCGAATTTTCCGGCATGCCGTATAAAACGAGGTTTTACGGCCCCCTGGTCGTCCTCGATAATATAAGGCATGCCGGTCAAAGCGCGTCTATACGGTATTAGTTTCATGAAAAAATATAACACACTTTTGGATCACAATTACATATTAAGCACTAGTCAAAAAAATTAAGGGAGGAAGATGTACATGAAATAAGTACTCAGTAAGTAAGTTGCTGGTGCATCGTAGGGAAAGAAAGGAAAATTTTGGGGGTTCCTTTACGAGAATACTATTTGCCGGGAGATTTTTTACGAACCGTCGGGTGACCGGGTAAGATTGTCAAAATCCGGGCGAGTTGGCAGGTCTGAGAACATCCATTACAAGAAGGAAATTGAGCAGTTTTAAAATACAGCGAACAAAAAAGAAAAGGAAAATGAAGCTGATTGGAAAGAATATTTAGATTTAATATGCTGTAAAGACTTTACTGTGCCAACAGTCTACACAAACCGAAGACAAGGTTAAAGAAGAAAATAAATTAGAGATTTGATTAATATTAAATGGCTATAATCCAGACCATATACAAAATCTAAATTATCAAAGACTGATCTAAATTATCTAACACGGAAAATCAGTTTAATTTTACTTATCTTTTTAATGATTTCGCAATGTTGATATTAAACAAATAAAAGATTTTTGAATAGTAAAAATAAATAGAATAAAAATAAATAAATGAAATAATCTTTTTAAAAATTCCTGGAATTAGTTGTATCATATAGGAACTGCTTACGGAAATTTCTCTACTGTAGGATTGAGTCATAATTTGATACCGTTACTCTGGTTTATTGAACCAGAATACAATTTAATCTGTAAACAAGAATGAATAATTTTAATTAAAGCTGAGGTGTTAGCTTCATTCGACCTTTAATAGAGGTTTAAGTCATCATCAAATAAAAATGGAAAAGCGAGGGATAAAAAAAACGCATTGGAAATAATGTTCTATGTAGTAGAAGCGAGATAAAAATAAAAAAAAAAATTAAACTTGAGGCAACTTGTTTTCAAAATAGAAGAGAAGAAGAAAAAAAAATGAAAACAGGAAGTAATAAGTGGTTTAAACTTAGAATTAAAGTGAGAAAATGATTTTATTTGACTGGGATTCGGAATTTAATTTTTGTTATTGAGTAATTTTAAGAAAATTTTTTGTGTTTATGTTTGCATATGAGATTTTCTGTTTCTTTGTATAATTGTAATGGGAAGATTAGAAAAAATGTATTGGGTTATTGCTGAAGTTAATTTTTTGTGGAAAAAGTGGAAAATAACAAAAGAAATAGATTATGGCTTACATAAAAACAAAATCCTCTTTAGTGTTGCCGCCCTGTACTGTTGTTGTTGTTGTAATTGCTAACTGGGGTAAGAAGGGAGTAGCATGAATTTGTTTCTGTATTTTTCTGAGTTTTCTAAATTTCCTGAGTGAAAACCAAAATTCCCCTCAGTTCTCTATGTTATTTTAATTGAATCTTTCGCAGATCCTGCTAATGTGTTAACGAGGGTGCAATTAAGGAGGATCACCCATTGAGAAAATTTTTTTTTGTAATTCCCATTAAATTTATTTCCTAAGAGGTTGACACTGTCTTTATAATTAAGAATCCTTACCTCTCCTTGCAATTGTGTCTTTTAGGCCTCCTCCTCCTCCTCTTCTTCTTCTTCTTCAATTAGATTAAAAAGGTCTTTTCTACTTATCAATCGCCCTGGAGTGGATCTGAATAGACGAATCCTTTCCTTGCCTTTGTTTTCATCCATTAATTACAGCACACAGTGCAGCAGGTTCCGAGGTGTATTCGTAAGGGGATCCCGAGCAGAGAAATGACAAAATTAAAAGATTACAAAGAACTGAGCGAGAGAAACGATGATTCCCGACTCGCTACAACAACATAGGAAGAGGAATTTCCTCGTTACAACAACTATCTGCATGGAATGGAAAACAAGGCAACAAGGCGATCCGTCCACATCATTGTCGCCTCGTTTCTGCTCGTTGTGTCAACGGGATCCCCCCTCGTTAAATCATTAAAAATATATAGATGTGTCCTTCTCGAATCCGTGACAAATGTTGTTGTTGCTGCTGCTGCTACTCGAGTCACCTCCACCACCGCCGCTCTCCCTGCTACTACTGCGCTACTCGAAGTCTATGAGAGGCGCTCGTCGTCGTCGTTGCGTTTTATTGAGCACGGACGAGTCCATTCCCTTTGCGACAGGGTTGTGCACCGTTCAGGCCATCCACACCCTTTCTCCCATACACCTTTACCTTCAGCTCACAATAACAGACGATATACAGAAAAAAAATCTCTCAGCTACAACATTATAAAAAATAAAATAAAAAAATGAACATATGCGAACACGATTTCGTGCGCTCCACTTTCTTGTTTCGTCTGCTCGGAGGATTGTAAGCGATTTTTTTAAAGAAAAATTTAAAATCCAGTCCAGGAATAGAAACGGGAGAAATAGCCTTTACACACAAAGTGAAAGGGTTTAAATAAAATCAATACGGTCGGAATATTTCCTGTTTTTATACAAATAACAGACTCAATCGATGGACCCTCGAGGGACATAAGCGCGTCAAAAGCGAAAAACTTTTTATAATGCAAAAAAAATTTTTTTTTCGTTTAATATCATAATATTCTCTTCGATTTTTATTTATTACTTAAGAATTACGCTTACTAACTCCAAATTAATTAAATTAATTAACATAAACACGAAAAAACAAAAAAATTTAGCCGCCAAAAAAAAGCGCGCCAAACTACCCGACGCCATTTTGTAGTATAAGCATTATAAAAATAGAAGCGTAATCGCTTTAATTGAAGAGGTTTTCCATAACAATAAGCTATTTTCATAGCACGACCTTTTAGTTATCCTATTATCATAATCTCTTTGGCTTCTTTTTATTATTTTTACCGTATTTTTAGATCCCAACCTTTTGATTGTCATGCAACCTTTTCAAAAACTTGGTTAGGCTAATTTGGTTTTTAAAAACATTTTATAGTTTTGAAAAATTTTCTACATTCATGTATCATATTAAGAAAAAGAGAATAGTCTAATTGATTTAGAGAAGACTTGCTTTTACTATTTATATTGAACAAATATAGCGTGAACACAGATAGGAAGCATCAAGGGCAATTTTAACATTCAATCTCATTTGAAGGCCCACATTATTTTTGTTCTTTAAACAACTCGTAGCACCTTAAACTTATGATTCCTTTTGTGGACATATTGAAATTATCATTGGAGTAAGAGTATCAAATGAAATATTCGCTGCTGTAAAGAGTATCCAGGGATCGTTAGCAGCTTAAGAAGACAAGTTCTTTCGTTTCATAACATACTCAGAAATTCAGGAAATGCCAAGCGCATCTTAAACAGCGCCAAGGAGGGACTCCCTTGTTCGTTAACATGCGAAGGCAATTTTAAAAGATTTTCGCAGGCGTCGACGAGTATCAGAAAACTGATTTTTTGATCCGGTAGCAGCAATGTTGAGCTTTTCTCCTACCAACGGTGTTACTTGTATTTGACTTACAACACTGAAATTTATAAGTAATACATGTATCTGAACTTTTTCGGAGTGCGCTTTACATTGTTGTCTTTTGGCGAACAGCTCGACAGTATCATCGAAATCATTTTCCTCTTCTTCAACGAAAACACAGAAAAGTTCATTAATTTTTATAAGGAAAAAACAACCACCAATTTGACAAGTTCAGCAGAATTGCTAGTAGTGTGGCTGCGTAGAACCCACAATTTAGCACAAACTGCGCTTTATTCTCGTAATCATGTTTGATATATTTAAATTAGATTTTTGAAAAGCCTAGGGAGCATGTTAAATTTGATTAAAATATCTTAAACAGAAAAATTTATCCATAGATTACTCTTTTATCAGTGATACCCTGAAGATTGGTCTCTATTTTATCATTTATCGGTTACACTGCGCAACAATGAAGTTGCTTTTTAGGTGAAAGTACCAAATCCTGAATGAATTTAACATGCTGAACACGAATATCCCATAGAAAAAAGCTGATATTCCTTCTTTACACATCAAGCTCGGCCTTGTAAAAAACTTGGTAAAAGCCATGGATAAGAATGGACCAGCATTCAAGTACCTGCTTTCAAGTACACATTACTAAGTAACCGTAGCCAATTCAGCCTCTTCATGTACAGCACATTGAATTCATTAAGAAATGACATTTTCATCTCGGAAGCATGAATTTTTTGAAATTTTGTTGCCTAGTTTTATTAATGGAAACCGTTAGCCTTAATGATAAAAATAAAAATAGCTTAAAAGGATTGGAAGAACTAATTGAAGCAATGTCCTTTTTGAAAAATATTATAATTATTTTTATATGTCTAGTTTACAACGCTTGAGATGTTATAATCTTCTTCTTTGGTTTTACAATTATCCAGAGTTTTATATGGACTTAAGGATTCGTATGATGAGCATAAGCTGTTGAGTTTTATCAATAAAAATAAACAATGAATAAAGTTTTGAGCCCCTATACCCTTCATGATGGACACTAAACATTTGACGATAAAGTTTGACGCCCTATTCGACCAATTGTTTAAATAGCAACATTCGGTTTATTGATCTAGTCATTAAAATGGTTCAACTTCTTAATGGTTATTCTACTAACACTAATTTTAATATCTTTGGTTAAAATAATTTAGAACTTTTTAAGTAATTTGCACTTTTCACCTTCTGCGGTTGTAATTCGTCTTTTGGGGAATAGGTGAGAGAAAGAAGGAAAAGCTCATAGAAACTATTTTTCAGATTAACCCAAAGACTTTTTTTTTTGTCAAACTATACCAAAAAACTTTGCTAGCAAATTCTAATCAGTACGTTTTTAAATTTCACAGTACTAAGGAGATAAAGCTCGTAAACCTTTGATGTATGTAATGATCAATTATGGCATCTTTTCCTTCTTTCCGTCACCCATTCAATTATTGTTTCCTATATTGTCTCGTCGATTTATAGATCTCGCTTTAGTAACTTTGAAATTTTTTTCCTTGTCATAATTTCCATAGTTTTTTCATTCTTGGGTTAATCTATCAGCTTTATACTAAAAAAATCCTAAATATCAATCAATTGATTCTTGATATTCCTTTCGTTTTTTATCTAAGTAAATTTGAATAACCTCATTTTTAATTTAACACAGGTTTTCCATTAAACGAGTATTAATTCTCTTATAGCGACATCACTTCTTAACAGTATTTTAAAAAAAAAATTTGAATGGGTTAAAAAAAAAACTGCCTTTTCACGGAATCCTTCAAGGAATAAAGAGCTCAAAGGAAGCAGGTGTCAGGAAGTAATTTAAGAAAGCAATTGATTCAAACCATATGGTTTCACTTCTTATATTATTATTATTTCTTAAGGTATTCAAGTCAATACCCTATAAAAGTTAACTTTTTTAAAAATAATAACTGCTACGAATATGCCTTCTGCTACCATCTTGAGATGGTTCGTTTGCTATAAGAAGTTTAATGATTTGGCTCAAATAAATGAATGAACAGGTGGAAGAAGGGGACAGACTTAGGTAAAAGGCAGGTGGGGATAAAGAATGGTGGGTTTATTTTTTTTTTTTTTAATGGATTCTTTAATAGAACTCGGCTCAGCCGTTTCCGATCTAATGAATGAAAAGACTACAACTTTTTGGAGAGATTTCAAAATAACATTTTGTTGCTATTGATTCACTTGTAGATCTTAATCAGGATTATTCAAGATTTGGGGCCGTATCTTGAAATTTAAGGATTAGATTAGCATGCAATCTTCTAGTATTATAGCTGGAACTTATGAAGGTTGTGCTATGGTTTCTTCTCAAAATGTGACTAGATCCAGATATTAAAATGCTTACAGATAACGTATCTTCATCTGTTCTTGGTAGATTGTAACTAAGGAATTCTGAATTTTTTGAGTAAGATAAGTGATCTAATCTGGTTCAATGAGTGTTTACATCTAAATCCAAAATTCATATTTCATTGTTAAGTTTCATGTATAATAACAATAATAATAATAATAATAATAATAATAATAATGTAATAAAATTTTTGGGATACTTATAACAACTTCGTGGAACATCAGTAGAATTACCTTAAAAGTAGGGATATCAGTGATTTTTCAACTGAAGAAGTGAGCAATTTACAAAGTTTAGAAACTTTTGCGGAACACTTGCTGCTTGTAGTTTCAAAAGTTTAGAAACATTCGCATTAATCCAGTTTCTCTCTCAGAAATTCTACATGCAATTTTCTTTCCTCTGAAAAATTTCATTCTAATGTCTTAGGCCAAAATGTTTTGAGCTATTATATGCAAATTTATGGACACAACTTTAGATCAAAAAAAGATTGTGTGCTTCATAAGTTTAGACCCCTCCCCCCTTTTGAATGATTACGCTTATGAGCTAATCCCAAACATTTATACATAGTAGGATCCCCCAATGATCGAAATTCGATCACATTTCTGAGAAAAAAATATATATGTGTAATTGTTGTAGCCTCAGTCTTGCTTATAAATAAACTTTGAAGAATGAAAAATAGATAACACAGTATATAAATATCCAAAATGCTTTGCATGACATTTCTGACACTCCCGATTCATTTCACCGCAATGATAACTTCGAAAATTTCTCGGAATAATATTTAAAGCAATCTAAAAGTATCTTTTAATATATCTATCGAATTATTTTCTAAATATAATATTTATATTTAAGCTAAATTGTCCCTCCCTATCTCTGCGTCTCTCCCCCCATCCCACTGTGCAAAATTAAGGTCTGTTTCGGACCAAAAATCGATAACTTTTTTGTTACTAAAGAAAGAGTGTGAACAAAATTTTTAAAAAATAAATAAAAATCAAAATCTTCAAAATTGGTATTTATTTTATTTTTAACTAAAAATATTACTTTCAATGTGTATGAAAAACCTTAAAATAGCTTGTGTTGCCGTATTTATATATAGATATAAAAATTGCATGTATGAAGTAAAATGGGCAAAGCAAAGCAATTGACCGAGCAATAAAAAAATATCATTTTCGAATTCGCAACAATGGGAAGACTGACAGAAATTTCCAAGTTAGTGAATAGATCGAAGTCTTCCATCAGCAAGTGTTTAACGAGGATTAAAGAAGATGGAGGATCCATAGATGAAGCGAGAAAACATGGAGACGTGTTTCATCACTGGAATTCCGGGCTAGAATCCCCACAACAAAACCTTTCTTGACCAACGGCAACGAGGTATCAGACTCCGATGGGCCCTCTCGGAAGAGTGGGCACGAGTACTGTGGAGAGATGAGTCGTTGTTTTTCTGTCAAAAAATGAAGCCTTCATCCAAGCTGTGGGGTTGCATGACTTCAGGTGGAGTGGGACAAATGTGCATCCTACATGGAATGGTCAATGCCGAAGCCTGTCGCAAAGTTTTGGAGTACTTCATGATCCCTAGTGTGGAGAGTCTATTCGGAGATGAGCATTTCATCTTACAACGACATAATGCTTCTTTGTTTTATTTAAATGTTGCATGCATACATCTGCATTAAAATTCCTGAATTTTCTTGATCTAAGATATTATACTGAGTTTGTTTCAGGAAAAAAAAAAGCACGAATGTATGTCATTAAATTTGAGAATTATTTATCATTTTTTCAGCACAATGTCGAAGTAACGTGCTTGTTTCTAAACTTATGAAAC
>JAHWFO010078668.1:285723-301539 GCA_023313115.1 Rhysida immarginata | reverse complement strand
GGTTACTTTAGGATGAGGTTAGGTTAGGATAAGTTTAGGTTAGGTTAGGTTAGATTAGGTTAGGTTAGGTTCGGTAGGTTAGGTTTTGTTAGGTTAGGTTATGTTAGGTTAGGTTAGATTAGGTTAGGTTTAGGTTAGGTTAAATTATGTTAGGTTGGGTTAGTTTAGGTCAGGTTAGGTTAGGTTAGATTAGGTTAGGTTTAGGTTAGGTTAGGAAATGGCCGTCCGCCGTTTGCATGATAACTTGAAAACGGATTAACTTTTTCAAATTCTGTTTTCAGAAATATGATTATCAAAGTCTTAGCTCGGCCTTATCAGCTTTTCAGAAGTTTTCGTGGACCACTTCGAATCGAATTCACGTGCTAAAACAGTGAGTGTAAA
Organism: Rhysida immarginata; assembly: GCA_023313115.1. Lineage (NCBI taxonomy): Eukaryota > Metazoa > Arthropoda > Chilopoda > Scolopendromorpha > Scolopendridae > Rhysida > Rhysida immarginata. Next base: position 301,158 of record JAHWFO010078668.1, on the reverse strand, counting down.
AGAATATTAAGATAATGGCATGTTATATAACAATCGATTTATCAAGAAGGAATATATTTTTACTTTCTGTTCATCTTTTAAGCATTACTGACATTGGCGCGCGTACGTGAAGACGCTTTGTCGACGCACGATTGCTCAAGTGCTCATAATCTATATTATTCAGTAGCGAAAAAATGGATCTACTTATTGGTTTTATAATGTCTTAACTGTGTACTCTTTCATAATTACTAAATTTTTTGAGGTAGAAGGTTGAAATTCGCAATATATCTTCTTATGGGCATGTCCATCTGCACTATTTAGTTTGGTTTTGATTGATACACTGGGGTCGGAATTACGGGGGTGGCATGCAGAGAGGACAGCATATCTATGTGCTGTTTAGGTGCGTAAAGGCGTGATATTCAGTATCCAGATTCCTGTAGGCAAGATCTACATTACTATGCATTTTAGGCCCAGGTGTTCCATTGGGATCGGAATTGTCGCGGCAGCAGGTGACATCAGGGACCGTGCAAATCAACTGTTTCCACGCGTACATCAATCCATCATAAGGCGTTGCGAATTATGCTATGAAGCAAATGGAGGTCATTTCGAACAATTCCTGTAGAAGTCATACAGTAGATATCTTGTGTTAATTGTTAAAAATAAAATAATCTAGGCCTACCAACGCACACTGCGTCTCCGTGTCATTTGATTGTTCAATGCAGTATTGTAAGTAAACGGAGCTGCGGGGACCCCATGTTCATATAACAAAAAATTATTCTAAGGACCTCTTCTATCATCTCCCAAAAAATCTGTACTCAATTCAAAAACACCCTGTATATGTGAATTAAGTGCCTAACTGTTTATAAAAGAGAGTCTTGAAAATAGGAGGAAAAAAAAAAGACAACTCCCGTTATACAAATATTGACTTTTTTCTCTTCACTTGACAGGCAGTCGAACCGGAAAGAGCGTGTGTAAGCTGAGCGACTTAAAACTGTTTCCATTGGCTTCGATCGGAAAAACTCATTTTCTGCTTTGTAAAACAGATCATTTGGATGCTCAGAATTTTTTTCTTGCTCTTGTTCTTCCCTCCTTCGTCTTTGGAAGAAAAGGATCGTAAATAATTTTCTAAACAGCCCGGAGGGAATTTTTGACGCAATTTCCTGGAGATTGAAAATATTTCTCTTTTTTTTTTTTGCTGTCTTGTATATTCCAGAACGTATTCAAACCAATCGCGGGATTCTGTGTAATTTACAATGTCATATTTCGAATTTCACGGTGCAAATCTCCACCCCGAAAAGAAATTGCATAAAAAAATAAGAAACAAGTTCCCTGGATGAGGGAAAGGAAAAAAGTTTCGATTTTATTAGTTTTTTTTCCTCTTTTTTTATAGGAAGAATTTTTTTAAAGATATTGTCTCCAGAAATATTAGAGTCGTAAAATGTGTCATGCAGCTTTTAAAACGTGCTATCCTGTAATACAGGATTTATAGGAAATGTTCAGTTTTTTTTTTTTGCTATAAAAATTCCATTATTTCTGTCTTTTTCGAGTTGAAAATGGCAATAAAGATCAAATTTTATGTTTTCATTCGTTACATTTCTTTCAGAGCGAATGGCTTTAAAGTTTGTTTTAAACATTTTATTAAATGCCGAAATGTTTTTAAAAAGATATGGCCTTAAAGCTGCACATATAAATATAAAAATGTGTTTTCATCCCGTTTTATTGTTTATGTAATACAGGCCGTTTTACTTGCACAAGTACATCGTATCATTCTCGGACAATATCCAATCCTTAATCTATTATACAGTAAAAAGCAAGAGTCTGTTCCTGTCGAAGTTTGCTGTACAATGTAGTGCCTCAAAAATTGGTTAGGTTAGGTAAGGTACATAATCCAATGGGACTTCTGGTACGTATACAACCTTTTTATATGAGATTTGTTCGATAGAAACACGTTTGGACTGTTTCGCCTAGACAACGGAAAGAAGTTGTTTCTATGCATTGTGAGGCGTCTATGACATATAATAGCTTTTTTGCTTCTTTCTAAGAGTTGTGATTAACTTGGAAGATGGCTTCTTGGTAGACAATCTCCCAAAGATAAACTGTCTCTTCGAATAGAACAGTGCACTAGCAGTTGTGATAGGAGGAACATTTATAGTTTATAGCCTTACCAGATCTCAACGTTATCGAGATACATTTTCAATGATTGTTCCTGTAGATTATTCAGGTACCTCTCTTACCTGCAACCATGGATGACCACATGAAAATTTAAGTTGTTACCACCAATGTGTAAGAATTTACTAATAAGTTAGGTTAGGTTAGGTTGGGTTAGGTTAGGTATTGCACGTTGGGTTAGGCTAAGTCAGGGTAGTTTAGGTAAGGTTTGGTTGTTACATTAGCTTAGGTTAAATAAGGTTAAGTTAGGTTAGGTCATGGTAAGTTAGATTAGCTAGGTATGGTGCATAAATAGATATATACTTGTGAGTTCATCAAACTTTCTGATGGTTTGGATAGGTAGGAGAAATTCTCGATCTGTGAGCCAGGTGCCCGCCTCCCATTGGGCTTTCAACCTTTGACAACTTGGTTGTCTTTAAGACACCTTGTGACAGCTCGGCTGTCCGTGTGTCTGCGATAGCCCAACCGGTAGAGGCATGGGCCATGACAGTCGACGTTTCTGGTTCGAACCTAGGTCGTGGAATTTTTGCTTCCATTTTAGATAGAAAAATTAATAGTTATTGTACGTCGGGTTACTTAAGGTTAGGCTAGGTCAACATGATTTTATATCTAAGTGAACTCAAGGAATGTTTTGGAAAAAGTTACAAATTTTTAAAGAAATAACAAGAATTGGCAACAAATATGCGAAATGAGGGCCCCCTCCATTCAAAAACGTTAGCTGCGCGTGACGTCATTTTAGCGAAACCAAAGCCAACTAGAAAAACAGGCCGGGGCACTAAAAAGTCACATGACCAAAGTAGATCCAGCAACAATCCAGTCTTGATTGTCTCCAACAAACGAAAAAACACTGATTGTTGAAATCTAAGATGGAAACAATGAATATTGGATTGTTGCTAGATCTACTTTGGTCATGTGACTTTTTAGTGCCGAGGCCTGTCTTTCTCGTGGGCTACGAGCGAAACCGAGGCCGACGAGATTCATAGGTTCTGTAAATCTCGTCGGGCCTGTGAATCGCGTCACGGGATGTAAATCTCTTCGGTCTCGGTTTGGCTAAGATGACGTCATAAGCAACTCTCTTGCAGATTTTGACAAAGACTTTATATTACCGGAAGTGGCCTTTAAATTATGATTTCTTTATTAAAAATGAAATTAAAAATGAATAATATTGATATTTACTGTCAGGAAAGTATTCAAAACTAGGCCTATATGAAATCAACTTCCGATTTGGTGTCATTTGCCCTTTAATGCTCACTGTGTATCTTAAATTAAGATATCAAGATCCGGATCTTTTTTTCGGACCTAGGTCCGAGATCCGAGAACCGGATGTTGGTCAGAAATCCGAAATCCGGAACTTGGATCCGAGACCTCTGATCCGGATCTTGGATCCGAGATCCGAAATTCGGATCTTGGATCCGAGATCCGAAATTCGGATCCTAGACAGGAAATTGTGTATATGCAAACTTTTTCTGAAAGCAATTTATAAAAGCTTTTATTAAGTGATAGCCTAGTCGTCTTAAGTCCTAATTAGTCTTAATACGCATCCAGCGAAAGGATCCGAAATCCGGATCCGATATCCGAGATCCGGATACGGACCCGGATCCGGACATTTCTAGGTCCGAATCCGGATATTATCAGATCCGAATCAGAGATCAGGATCCAACGGACATCACTAATCTTAATCAATACCAAGTATACAGATTGTGGTAGATGCCGTAGTTAAGTTTCCTTCGGGGTTTTGTAAAAGCGAAGGTGTACCAAGATAGAAACGTTTAAGAATCAAGGATGCAGTTAGGTTAGAAAAAGTTTGATATTTTCACTGACATGCCCCTCACCCTTTATGATGAATCCATTGAATTTTCAAACGCTGACGATGAAAAATTTGTTTTTGAATGGAAGCATGACAGCAAATTCTAACATCTTATGCAAAAACTTAATTTGAAACCAGCTTCAAGACATTTTCTATGACATTAATGGATTAGAAGGTAGCTATTATATTTTTCCCCCCTAGTACCGTTAAATTATCTTCAAGGTTTCTGTTTTAAGTTACATCTACTCACACAACGAATTTAAATGAGTTATGTTATATAAAGTAAAAACGCTTTTTGTAGAAATCAGCTAAATATAGCTTCGTCCGTTAGGTATTGTGTTCAGTGTGTTGTTATATTTGCAATATTATTATGAGGCTATCCCATTTTACTTCCTCATACTTTTTTTTAAATGTGAAATCAATTCTTCCTCTTGTCCTTGCGGTGTTGCGTCGAGGGAACTTTCGACCAAAATTTTGGAGGTCGTTCTCTAATCCGCTGACAATCAATATTCAGAGGAGAAAGAAAGAAAGAAAGAAAAATGAGATAAGCATTCCTGGAGGGAAATTAAAGTTGGTGAATAACCATAAAAGCGTTTTTTGCACCTTCGACTGAAAATGAATAATTTTCTGGAAGCAAGGTTGTTATGTAGTGTAATTGCATCGATAATGGGCGCTAAGCTCTTCAATTTTTTCCGCTAGAATATAAATAAAGAAAATTAATTTGTTTTTAAAATTTTGTTGGAAATATTTTTTTATTGTTATTTATTTTTTTAAGGTTTTCTTCTCTTGTAGGTCATTGAAAGACGATCCCTCTGACATTTTCTTCTCTTTTTTTGTCGTCGTTGTGTAGATTCAACGTCATTTTTTCCTTCGTTTTGATAAGAATGAAAAGAAAAAGTAACGACTCCGATATCGCTTCTCCCTCGTCTTTTTTATGGAATTTATGTGTATAAATTTACTACCCCCTCCTCTATAAAACATAATTTTCATTCCTATAAGAGATAAGACAAACCCAAAGTCTATTGCATCATATGAAGATTAAAGACGGGCTCTCTACTCTAAATCATTACATCACATTTACGTTGATCCTCTTGTCAATTTTCCACTTTAATCTCCGTTCCACTCGGCGGAAGAGAAAGAAGCTTAAAGCGGGAAACGAGCTCGCCACTTCACATCAATGTCAGTGTGCTTTGCGCTTTTTTTTCTAGAATTACAACGCCAAATACCATTTAATTACATTCTACTAGTCATTTACATCCTTATTAAAGCGGTGTTTATAATCTTTAGAGGTTCCTTTAAATGGAAACTGACACGCAGAGTTAACGTAAATATACAAAGCTTTTATTAATATGGAGACACTGGCCAATGATTCAGAAACACGTATGAAATTTGTTTTAATCCGTTTTTATGCATATTGTTTGAGGTCATGAACCTAACCATGGACCTCATCTAGCTGGAGCCAAAATTGAAGTAACTCAATGGAATATCAGAAGGTGCGAGAGTAGTCAACCGTTAGAAAACTACCCAGATGGCTTCGAAGTCAAAGTAGTCCATTGACAGCCAAGAATTTAGCTTATTTTTAATGGAGACTTTCTTACTATACAGGGTGATTCAGAAAGGTAGGTCAAGAATGAAATACCATGTACAGTTTGTAGCGGGGAACAAAATATTTTTTATAAACATGTAACGAAACGTGTAACTCCATTGTCGTACAAACCAAGCGTCAGTAAACTTCGGACACCAAGTAATTTGGCTAAAAACACAGTAAAAAGTGCATACAGAGGATTGCAGGCTAATGAAAATAGATTTACTGAGTAGATGGAACAATATCAACATCCATTTAGAATTGATTTAATGTTGTGAAATAATTTATTCAAATTTATGTAAAATTGCGTTGTCAACAGGTTTCAAAGAACTTCGTACACAAGGGGTCGCCAGCATATAGAACTTTCCTGAAAGCTGCAGAAACGCCCAGAATGCTTTGCATCAGGCTTTAAAAGCACCGTCCACGCGACAGAGCACAGTATTCGTGTTGTTTTGAACCATGGGACGTGGTAAGCCAGTAGAAACGTGTATACGGCAAAAAATTATACAGCAGTTCCAGAATAACAAATCCCAGCGAGCTATTGCCCATGAATTATTTGTTCCACTCTCTCTCTACTGCTAATGGGATCATCAAGCGTTTCAGAGAAATCGGGAAAACAGACCCAGGGACTGCACCAGGCACGCAGCGATTATTGAATGTTAGGGACCTACGAGTATTTCGACGTTACATTGTGAAAAACAGGCATGCTCCCATAAGTGAAATGACTGTTTGGGCTCGAGAATATTTTCATCTACCCATATCCGAAAGCACAGTCCGCCGTTACATCAGAAGATGCAACTATTACTTATACGCTACAAAGAGGAAGCCATTTATGAGCACTGTAGCTAAGCGTCGCCGGGTAGCATGGGCCAGAACCCATCTAAAGTGGACCCTTGATCAGTGGAATAGTGTTCTGTGGTCCGACGAGTCCACCTTTGCAGTGATGTATGGCAACAACGGTCGCAAGGTGCTAAGGACCAAACACGAAAGTAATCATCCCGACTGTTACCAGAGGAAAGTTCAGAAGCCTGCATCGCTGATGGTGTGGGGCTGCACGAGTGCAGCCGGGCAGGATCGCTTCACTTTTGCGAGGGCACTATTAACTCTGCTACTCGGAACACCAAGGCTTGGCTACAATAGCAGCGTTTCAGGGTGCTTGATTGGCCTACAGATCTGTCACCCATTGAAAATGTATGGCGCATTTTAAAGCGAAAAGTCAGACAGCGGAAGCCTCGAACACTGCAGCAGTTGCGGGCGTGTATTTCCAAAGAGTGGGACAAAATTCCAGTAGAAACAACGCAGAAGTTAGTGTCCAGCATGCCTCAACGACTTCGGAAAGGTGACGCCACTCAGTGGTAATGTGCAATAAACGGTACGGTGTACGAAGTTCATTGCAACGTTATGTTAACATGCTATATGAGAGTTGTACTAAAGCTCTGTGCACTCAATAAAGTAATTTTCATTTGTTTACAATTAGTTTCGTTGTACTTATCCAAAATTCTGTAGGTGTCCGAAGTTCATTGACGCTAGGGTTGTATATAATTTCTTAAAACCAGTTTCTTCAGAAATAGGAACAAAACCATGTTTTTGTGAGAGGAATACCGTTGAAATGAGAATTTATGAATTTAATAAAACATGCACGTTGAACATGTTTTCTTTAAATTAAACGAATATGAATTTATTTAATGATTGCGCTGATCGATTGTATACGAGATTAACGCTTTTAGCAACAACGAACTTCCGCTTGGCAGGAGATCGACTGTTTTTCGTCTCTCTTTGCCCTTATCGCCTTTTGCCGACGAGGGTTATGACAGTTTGATCGGCTTCGTCGTCGGGTTCACTTCCTCCGGTGACAGTTTGATAGGCTTCGGTCGGCGTCCGCAACGGATGAATCACAATGGAAACGAATGGATCAATGGCAACCGAGAGTTCTTTTTGCGTTGACAATGACCGATCATCGTCAGGAAATTCCATTTCCTCAAAAAATCTTCTCTATTTAGTCAATTGCACACGCCCGCTACCCTCTCTCTGGTCGACCGTAAAACGTTTTATACATAACTAGGTCGCGATTGGCGGGAAAAATGCCAAACTGGAGAACAGACTCTGTAAAGGTAAAAGAAAAGTGTTGATTTAAAGGGAATGGTAGAGGCACGAAGAAGAAGCGTTATCTGACCTACCTGACCTGTGGATCTGTATGAAATCCAGAAACCAAGGGATGCGAGAATGACGAGATCAGTTGGTGCAATCAATAAAAAAAGTACCTTTGTGTATTGCTACAATTAATAGTACGACGCATTCAATGCCAATATCTAAAGTGCCATCATTAACCTGATGGATGTCAACAGAAAGTTTAAATAATCAAATCGTTTACACAGTAACCTGGTTGAAACCTGATCTGACCAGCTGACCAACCTTTACAAGGGCTATGTTAAATAAGATCAGAACCTTAAGATATAGAAGACTAAGAAAACCTATGCTTCTTCACCATGTAGCATGGGACGATTGGTGAAGGGCTTTAATAAAAGTTTAATAATCTGGATTTTCCTCATCGAATAGGACCTACCAAGAACAAAATACCGATTATGGATAATTCAGAAATGTGTAGACGTGCTTTGCGCAAGACTTCGCCATAGCTGAGACCACTGAAGACGTATTTCTTATACTGTAGTTGAGATTTTGGTTGATTTAACCTGGACAGAAAATACAAACGTAACCAATTTTTTTTATAAAAATGCAGTAGAGGCTCAATTAACAGATTTTTTGAATCTGAGGTCTTTCTTTTTACTTTTTAAATATTTTTTAAAAGAATTATTGTAATTGTAAGATTTTATTTTCTCCTTCCATCATCCATCCGATTTAATTTTTTTTTGTTTTTATTTTCTTATTGTTTTTTATTTTTAATTTTCAAATTTTTTTTCTCAAATTTTTTTGCATTTTTTTCATATACTCTTACGTTATTTTTAATTTTTAAATTTTATATTTTTAGGGTTTTACATTTAGGGCTAAATTTGTTTCGTACTTTTTAAAAAAAATAAACCATTAAGGAATGACATAACCAAGTACCGAAAGGTTAAACTAAACCATTCGCGGAACCATATTTTAAACCGCCCTATGTCAATATTGTAAGTTTCCAATGGACCATAATGATCCACTAACCACGTATCTTTGAACCAATTTGGATTAACATTAATTTTACGTTATATTCATTCGTAACACCTCATCCCAATTTGTTTGATATATTACATGCCAAATCTTATCATTGAAAACACTTGAGGGTGTTGTAAGGGTACCATTAGAGCACGTGCCTTTGTTTCGATTTCAACCATTTTCAACATATTTCATTCCCGGAACCTTATTCATTAATTGGCGAAAATAGCAATTTATATCCGCTTCTATCTCGTCATTACGATTTGTTTGATATATTACTCGATATATCTTCCCATTGAAAATTGCTAGGCGGGAAAATAGAGGTACCATTTGTGCACGTGCCAATGAACCGATTTAGATAATATTTGTGATTTGTTCGTGCCATGAACCATATTCATCGACTGACGAAAACAGATTTTGAAAATCTTTCATAGCCTCGTAGAAGTTACAGACAGACAGACAGGCAGACACGTTTCCCCACACTGATAGCATAAAGCACCCTTCGGTACTTAATAATTAGTAAAAAAATAATTATTTATCTTAGCAATTAAACAATGTGGCCACATTCCACTTAACTATTGGTGAGATTCCATTTCACTTGGTCAGAAACCAGGAAGTTACAGAAGTAGCCTTCAAAACATTCGTCGCTTCCAGAACTTTAAGATTTTATGTGACAGACATACATGTACATACATAAACTTGCGTTGCATTAAAATTGCGAAAAATCAGTTTGTCCGAAACAGCCCCGCGACACTCCGAAGAGTTTCTGCTTGTGTTCTCATTGAGAAATTAATCGACGAGGCATTGATGAATTATACGCAATTAAGGAATTCGTCTTAATAAATTAGTTGGCATATGAATTGATCAGGTTACGACCTTTCTTAAATTATTTCTCAATTTCCGATAGCCGTAGGTAGCGAACAGATTCTTAACCTTATCGCCTTTTCCAGAGGAGGAATTTCGAAGGAGAAAGTTTATGTGTGTTGAGACCTTTTACTCTCTTTTAACCTTCGTCCAGCGCTAAATTATAAAAATTCTCTTTCAGGTTTGTCCTGCGTTTTCCCTTTTATCAGCTGAAACGAGTCGCTTTATGGAGCGATTACAGTTTGACTGATTAGAACGCATCTCCGACGGTCACTGACCCTCATCGGTTGCGACTTTGACCAAATTAAAAGGAAGAAAGAAAAAAAAAAGCGAATCTTAAAAAGTTCGTTTATTTATTTATTTATTTATTTCTTTATCTGTGACTGGGTTTAATTTTTTTCTGTCTAAATATGTGACCGTGGAATTAGTCACGGAGATTTGAACTTGACATGGAAGTGGAAGAGCCGAGCTAAGTAGGGAGAGTGAGTGAGGAAAGCAATTCGAGTAGCATCTCAACACAGTAGCGAGTTTTTTTTCTTTTTACTTTAACTTATTCACGAGGAATGGTAAATTGTAAATGACAAAGGGGAAGGTTTCCTTTTTCTCATTAATGCTTCCTCATTTATTAAAGCAAGCGCTCTTAAAGAGGACGGAAGTAGGTAGTCAAATGCTCTTAACGAAAAGTACTTATTACTTATTACTGACTCTTTATTTTTCCAATTCTATTTGCGTCTCCAGTTTATATTTTGCATGAACAATTGTAATTATATTGAGCAGTGGTTCTCAATATATTTTGCTCAATTTCTCCCTTTCACATAGTTCAGACTATCATTTCCCCTTTCCAAGATTTTACATAACCTACAAAACATCACATTAGCTGAATAGTAGTCTCAATTCCACCCTTGGTACAGTATAACTTAGTGAAATCCGGACAACTTGATAATCCGGACAGATTGTGTGGTCCCGTTTTCATTCAATGTAAAATAATACAAAATACCCTCGTTAATCCGGACAACTCTATATTCCGGACACTGGACAAGAATTTCTAATTCTTCCCATTGAAGTGGCACTCATAAATCCGGACAAGCTAAGTAAGTGTCCAAAAAAATGCAGTAATTCATTTAATACAGTACTGCAGTGCTTTAATTTGACCACTGACTAAATGTTCCACGATCTTGAGAATGTCACAGAAAAAGAAGATTTTCATAATCGACTATGAGAAAGTTAAAATTACTGTTATGAAGAAGAATATGCTACCTCAAACATTAAGATAAAAAATCTTAAAGGTCTGGGAACACAATACAATTAAATGAACTTGTATACAAATTTGTTATGAAAGCAAACACCTTGAATGTGCCAGTGAGTGGACCAATTATCCAAGCTAAAGCTATTAAACTGGCAAAAGAAATGGGGCTTACAGATTTCAAAGCATCAGAAGGATGTCTCGGAAACTTTAAAAAAGGTACAATACTCGATTTGGAATCTACTGCGGAAAATGGAGTGGCACTGACATTTCAACATGTGACGACTGGAAATGTCGACCGAAGAAAACTTGGATAATCAAAGAATCGAAAGTCGCAGTATACAGAGTGAATACATAGTTTCTGGCTTGTCTAGTGTATATAAATATATACTGTATCTTTGAGAGAATACTGTACTTCGGGGGACTGAGTTTATTAATCATTTGATAATCCGGACATTGCACTTCTTTATCCGGGCAATAATGCGGACAACTTTTGAAAGTCCCAACAATGTCCGGATTATTGAGGTTACACTGTATATAGTTTCCTCTGTTCAAAATCGTGCATTGCTAGGCTTCTGTTCGCCCACTGTCAGTTTTTTATAATTTTATTTCGAAATAACGACATGACAATGAAAGATACAATGAAGAATCTGAATGTTTTGTTTGGTACGTTTAGTTGGTTAGGTAGTTAGGTTAGGAGGTAAAATTATGTTTGATTAAGTTAGGTTAGATTAGATTTGGTGCGTTAAATTGGTTTGGTTTATTAGGTTGGTAGGTAGGTTAAGCTGAGGTAGGCTGGTTAATAGGAATTAATATACAGGGTTAGGTATTTATCTTGAGACAACTGAATATCTCGGAAACTAAGCATTGTATGAAAAAATGTCCAAAATCTAAAGTGAATTATTTCGCGGGGGAAATTCATTAGTGAGGGGAACTGAAGGAAGAGGGTAACTTTGAAATCTTAAATAGGAACCCCTATTTTTAATGGTATATTCAGATTGTACATAATATTCGAGAAATGTTTTATTTTTGGTTGTCTTTCAATTGATCCAACCGTTTAGGAGATAGAGGCCTTGAGGGGAATGTTTTCCTGGCATGCGTTGGGCCCGTTAATACGTGTTGAACAATGGTATCTTCGCCGATCGAGTCCACCCTGTCATGTTGATGGTGTACGCCAATGGAGATGGCTACTTCCAGCAAGACAATATGCTATGCCACAGAGCTCGTATTGTGCAGGAGTGGTTCCAGGAACATGAGGAGGACTTTACCTTACTTCGGTGGCCCCCACAATCCCCAGATCTCACTCCAATTGAGCATTTGTGGGACGAAGTCGAACGAACCATCAGACGGCTGGATCCACCAGGCATGGTGTCAGATTCCTCCCACCACCGCAGAATTAAAGGCAAAAGTTGGCCCAACGAGATACTGACAGGGTGGTCATAATAATATGCTCACTCAGTGTACACTGGTGTTTACTAAACTGGAGTCTCTACTTGTCTTTCCACTGCAGAGTTTGTAACCTGAATGACAGGTAGATAATGCATCTGTTACACTTTAGCCAAAACGCATAAATCTCATTTTGTTCGCTTTTGTTTCTGAAAAGGTTGACAACCATTGCTTATAACTTCATCCCTTTGGAAGTAAAGTTAACGTGCCGAGCGTTTTCGAGCAAATGCGATTAAATGTTAATCACACGCCATTGGATATATGTTTCATTTATTACTTATTAATCCTTATATTTACATAGAACGAATCACTGCTTTTGTATTAAGTTAAAACTTATTGATTTTTGCCCTGTTGGATTTTAACGAATGTGTAAAACAAAGGAACCATACTATGAAGGAATAAACCGCGTTTTATTATTTATTCAACACCCCCCTTGCTTCTATTTACACTGATAAAGTTAATATTTATACAAGCTTCACTGTTTCTGCTGCGGAGTTATGCATATTAAATCCCTGAACCCATTTCAAGAAAATTTCTCTAAATTTATTTACGCATTAAATTTTCCTCTTTACACAAACGCAGCAAGAGTCTAATGTTGTCTCTGAAAGCATTCCATCTACGAAATCTAAAAACGGAGGAGAAGGCAAACATCGAGCCAAAATTGTTAGCTGTTAACTTTATGATGAAGTCATTCGGAGTCACGATGTTTAAAAGGGTGGCGATAAATATGAAAGGAAAACTCAGCACCCTAGCATGTTGGAAGCCATTCATAATTGAAGAAGCCTCGTTGGAACGGACAAGCGAATGCAATTAAAGTTGGAAAAGAGAAAGGCGAAAGGGAAAACAGCGCATTCTTATGAGCTAATTTACTTGCTTCCATTCATTTCGAGGTTATCGAGTGAAAGGGTTTTTCGATATTATTTGAGTAAATATGAACGTTCGAGATCTCTTGTCGACGATGATTTGATTTAAGAAGGAAAGAAGTTTGACCTGACTCGAGCTCGGAAGCCGCTCGGCTTAGTTATGTAGACATAAGCATTCGATAAACGCATTTTTGTATAAATTAATGGATATGAAAGTGACTGGAAATGAAATTGAACTGGCCTAGTTTCTTAGGAATCTCGCGGTTGTGGTCACTTAACTGATCTCGTTTGAAAAAGATACATTATAGCATGCGGAAAAAACGGAGGCAAATAAGAGGGCGCTCTTTGATTTCCATCGCGTCATTAGCCTTCCAGTTATCACAGTGTAAACCTGTATGCTATGCTAGCAGTTTGTATCAGGAGGAACAACGAGCAATGAGGAATTCTGATGTACTAGAACACCCTCCCTACAGCCTTATAGATCGTGCTCCCTCAGACTTTCATCTCTTTGGACCGCTGAAGAATGCTTTGCGAGGTTTCGATATTCCACATATGCCATAAGGTTCTAGAAGACTTAGACGTGCAGGAAACGGCGCAAAACTGGCTGAAACAGACGAAAGTCTGAAGGAGCAAAATCCGTCTGTAGGGAGGGTGTTCCGGTACCTCACAACTCAAATTTCTCTTGTCAAAAGGGTTGAAATTGGATTTTGAGGTACTAGAATACCCTACCTACAGCCTAGATCTTTCTTCCTCAGACTTTCATCTGTTTGGGCCATTCAAGGATTCTTTGCGAGTCGTCAATTTTCCACAGACTTAGGCGTGCAAGAAGCGGCCCAAATAGATGAAAATCTGAGGGAGCAAGATCTGGGCTGTAGGGAGGATGTTCCATTACCTCAAAACTCAACTTGTACACCCTGTTGCGCATGAAATAGATGTGAGTGTTGGTCGTCCGCCGCAATGTTGCAATTCGAACAGCGAGCGGACATCAAGTTCATGCGCGATTTGGTAAAATCTGCTTCAGAGATGCTATCAATCAGCAAGATTACGATAGGTTTTCCCGTTTTAAAAATGGGCAGGAGATGTTGGAGAACGACAAACGCAGCGAAAGACCGTCGGCATCCAGAAGCAAAGAAATGATACCAATTGATCCGAAGTGATCGAATAATGACCAGAGCACACACGAGTGGCAGAAAATTGTGTTTTGAATTTTGGACAGAAGGATGCCATAGTGATACGCGAGACATGTAAATAATTGGATTTTGGGCAGACAGAATGCCATTTTGCTATGCGAGGCATGTACATAGTTGAATTTTGCACTAACAGAATGCCATTATGGTACGTGGGGCATGTAAACAATTGAATTTTGCACAAACAGAATGCCATTGTGATACGCGAGGCATGTAAACAATTAAATTTTGGACAGACAGAATGCCATAATGGTACGCGAGGCATGTAAACAATTGAATTTCGCACAGACAGAATACCGTAGTGGTACGCGAGGTATGTAAACAATTGAATTTTACACAAACAGAATGCCATTATGGTACGTGAGGTATGTAAACAATTGAATTTTGGACAGACAGAATGCTATAGTGGTAAGCGAGGCATGTAAACAATTGAATTTTGGACAGACACAGAATGTCATAATGGTACGCGAGGTATGTAAACAATTGAATTTTGCACACTCAGAATGCTATAGTGGTACGCGAGGTATGTAAACAATTGAATTTTGGACAGACAGACTGCCATAATGGTACGCGAGGCATGTAAACAATTGAATTTTGCACAAACAGAATGCCATTGTGATATGTGAGGCATGTAAACAATTAAATTTTGGGCAGACAGATATGCCATAATGGTAGGCGAGGCATGTAAACAATTGAATTTTGCACAAACAGAATGCTATAGCGGTACGCGAGGCATGTAAACAATTGAATTTTGGACAGACAGAATGCCATAATGGTACGCGAGGCATTTAAACAATTGAATTTTGCACAGACAGAATGCCATAGTGGTACGCGAGGTATGTAAACAATTGAATTTTGCACACACACAATGCTATAGTGGTACTCGAGGTATATAAACAATTGAATTTTGGACAGACAGAATGCTATAATGGTACGCGAGGCATGTAAACAGTTGAATTTTGCACAGACAGAATGCCATAGTGGTACTCGAGGTATGTAAACAATTGAATTTTGCACACACAGAATGCTATAGTGGTACTCGAGGTATATAAACAATTGAATTTTGGACAGACAGAATGCCATAGTGGTACGCAAGGTATGTAAACAATTGAATTTTGCACAAACAGAATGCTATAGTGGTACGC